>JABUQX010031513.1:40000-113430 GCA_015478945.1 Trachelipus rathkii | reverse complement strand
ATATTAACATAAGTCCGTTAATAATACCATAATATAATATATATAATAATAATTGAATGAAATAATAATTAATCACAGGTTAATAATCATATATAGCGAATAATATTAATAAATAAATATAAATAAAAAATAACACTAAAATAATTAATGAATAGTAATAATAATATTTAAAATCATTTGTGTGTAACATAATATAATATATATAATAATAATAATATATAACTATTATAAATATTAATGTATATGTAATATTATATAAATAATTTAATAATAATTTAATAATAATAATATAATATTAATAATAATAATATATATAATACATAATAATTAAATTACTAATAAATAATAATATAACATAATAATAATAATATATTAATTAATTAAATAAATCATAATTAGCACTTGAAATTAAATAAATATTAATTTTAATATATTTACATAAATTGTTTTCCTAAAAAAAATAAATAATTTCTTATAATATAGTAAATATGATATTATATGTATATTAAATTAATAATTAAGTTAATTTATGTTAAATAAATTAAATATAAATATTAATAAGTAAACAAAATAATTAAATAATAAATCATAATAATAATAATAAATTCAATATACTTAATAAAAATAATTAATAATTAATAATAATATTAATTATAATATATATATAATAATAATAAAATTAATAAATAATAATATAATAAATTAAATTAATATAAGAATATAATAATCTTAATTAATTATATAAATATATAATATCTAATAATAATTATAATAAATATATTAATTTAATAATTAATAATATGTTAATAATATAAAATAATGAAACAAGTTTCAATGATTAATTTATTTATGAAACAATACATTTCAAACACTAATTTTTCACATATTTAGTATAATCATCATTAAAAAAATATCTGTGGCAGTATTTTGCGGTCGGATTAAGAAAAAATAGTAATGAACAGTAGCCGCGATATAAAATAATAATACACTTAAAATAATGATATAGATTATAACCATAAAAAAATGGCTTGAGCGTAACTGGAAGAGGATAATCGACATGATACAATTTGAAAATACATAATAATATAAATTAAATAATAAATATAAATATTAATATATAAATGTAAGTAATATATATATAATAAATATAAATAAAATAAAAATATAAATATTAAAATATAATAGATTATTAATAAATATAATAATATATAATAAAATTAATAATATATAAATAATAATTTAATAATAATTATATATTAAATAATATAATAATATAATATTTATATTTATATATAAAATAATAATAATAATATTAATTAATATATTATATTAATTAATAATTATAATTAATAATAAATAAATAATTAATATAATAATTGTCAAATTTAGATATTGACAGTGGTCCCATTAGCTCTATTATTGGTATAATCATAGCCACATTTTTATTTAATGGTTTTTTTTGTGGAATACTGACATCATTATCATTAATTTCAAGAGCAATAATTATATTATTTTCCAAATTATAATAGTAATATTAATATAATAATAATAATAATAATAATAATAATTATCATAATAATATAATTCTTAACCATTACTAATAATATTTAATATCCATCGCGTCTGCGCAACTCAATCACATCTGAGGGGGAATTGCGTTAAGGAGATATTAAGAAGTGAAATAGTGTGGGTTTACTTTCATTATTATTATTATATATATAGTTATTTTTATTTTTAATATATTCTAATTAATATTACTTTATATATAGAAATAATTTTTTTTTTTATTTAATTTAATTTTTTATTTTTAGAGTGCAATGAATAATAATAATCAATCCACTTCGTTTGAAAATAAGGAGTCATTAGATCACTACAGTTATATGAATAATGAATATAAGTGGTTTGAATAAGTATAATATAAATTTTAAAATAAATAAATAAATAAATAATAAATAAATAATAATAAATTAGATTAAATCATATAATAATAATTATAGTAATAAATAATAACAATAATAATAATAGATAATATACATTAATAATAATAAATTTAATAAAATAAATTAATAATAAATAATAATAAATATATTAATAATATAATAATAATAATACAATAATTAATAATATAATTAATATTAAATAATAAATAATAATAATAATAGATATATGAATAATAATATTATAAATTAATAATATAATAATAATATATAAATAATAATTATTTATATAAATAAATAATAATATAATTTAATTAAATAATTTACAGTTTAACTACATTTCTCATTTAGTTGCCCAGAATATCGTTGTGAGGACAAGAAGTAAGTTATAAGAACTTATTTTATATGTCAGGATAAAATCACGCGGGGAACATATTTTATTTTTAATTTTTGAAATGAGAGGTGCCTCACGGGGCGACTTTCTATCCTCTACGGTAAACCCAAAACTTCAAAAAAAAGTTAGTATAACTATATATTTATATATAAACGTCTCACATATAGGTTTAACGGAATTTAAGCGGAACAGTCCTCATCTGATATCGATATGAGATGAAATGTTCTGAACAAGACAGAGGGGTAACTCGAAGGAAGAACAACGTTTATCAAGGTATTTTGTTGTTTCTATTATTTTTGTCTATATAGTTGTATTTTTAATTTTTAGACCGATTCGACTTTTTTGTAGTGCATTAACGAGTCAGTATCTTTTTTACATGCTTTAACTTTATTACGGCCTATTTTGGGTTGGCAGTGGATAGATTCTTATATTTTATTAATAATTATAGCTGGTCTGTTTAATTAAATTTTCAGAATTTTTAGAGATAAAAGTTGAGATTATATCAGACCTCGTGGACTTTTTGTGTCTATAAAAGAGGAGTACTGGCTAACCTATAGAAGTAATACCTCTACGGGTGATCAGGGACACAGGTGAGTAGATAGTTTTTTTCCATTTTATAATATAATATGAGGAGTGGAGCGGAGTGGAAACATTATATATATACTATATATATCCCTAGGTACACACCTAATATATATCAAAGTAGCGGTAGTGAGTTCCGTGAGACCTTCGGAAGGGTGGAGAAATTGTCCTTACCGTATAGTTTCCTAGGAATAGCACGTAGATAAGACAGTTATACTGTCCATCTGAGTGCGGGTATATATACTAGTGGGGTATATTCATTTATATTAATAAATAAACATTAACATAAATATTTATTATAAAGTCTATTTATTTTAAACGATAAGATAATCGATTATAAAAGAGGTATTCTTAAATAGGTTTACTACTATATTATATATATATATTTATATAGTAAACAATAAAGTATTTATAATTTTCCTTACTAAAATTTTACAGGATTACAATATGTATTCCTTTCGGTGTGCTTAGCTATTGAGTTTTTTTATGAGTTTATGTATATTTATTATTTTTTCATTTCTAGTACCTATATATATATATTTATACTTTTAACGTCTATTTTATATGTTTAATTACAATTAAATGAGTATTACTCATGTGATAAAAATATTGTATTTTTTTTGATAACTACTAGAGCTTCACGTTCGTGTGGGTTATAAGTTATAATCAATTTATTACTCATACATATATTAATTATATATATATTAAATATATATATATATATATATTTAACATATTAATAATTCTTAATACATTATTTATATATATATTATTTATTATAATTAATATATTATTTATTATATTATTATATTTATTAATATATATATATATATTATATAATATATATTATATAATAATATATATATATATCATTATTTAATTAATATATATTAATATTATATATTATATATATATTATAATTATGGCCAGCGTCTTGAAAAATGGTGATAATATGTTATTATTTTAAAACATTTAATGATTCGATGATAATTTAAACAATATTTATACATTTATGTTTTAAAGGAATGTTCTTGGATCCAATATTAATATTGTGAGTGCTTCTCGTCAAAATAACATTATGCTTAAAATCTCACACATTTGTATACAAGTAATTTATAGCAATGGCATTTAACCTTTGCCTGTTAAATGTCTTTTCAAGTCTGTTTAATAACTTTACGAGTCTGTTAAATATCTTTAAGTTTGCTAAATATTTTCCGTAATATTTAAGTTTGACATATATTTTTAGAAGCTTATTAAGTATTTTTTAAAGTCTGATAATATATTTTTGATGGATGTTTGTTATCTTGTATTTTAATTGCTAATTTTGTATATTAACTTTGCAAAAACGTTTATTTGAAATTTTAAAATGTTAAACATAACCTAAGGGCAAATAGCAACGATTTGAAGTTGCTAGATGGTTTATGATTTGTTGGGGGAGTCGCTGTGGACTGGGTTCTCCGCTTTGGTCCGTCCCCCCCTTTTATGCCCGGAACTAAAAACCCTCACAGTAAAACGTTCTAGTTCTTCATTATTCCGTCTCATTATATGTACGTTTTAAGAAAATGTCTCTTGCCTTTCCAGATTGAGATATATGTGAGTAAGCCAGAAAAGCTCCGGGCGAAAAGGAAGTTTTGCATTAATTGGAAAAAGTTATTATTATTGGGAAAATACAAGGATAAGTAGTACTTATTAAGACAAAGAAAATAAAAAAAATTTCACAATATATTTCGTTATTCATTTCGCTTATCAGAAACAATTCAAAATCATATGTTAAGTATGGTTAATTAAGATTAATTAAAGATTACAAATAGATTATAAGTAAGAGGCCAATATTAGCTGAAGAAGAGCTTTCTTATTTTATTTTATATTTCGTTCATTGCTCAGACCATAAAGAAAAAGAGAGAATCTATCATTCTATTCTATATTTGATTCTTATGATGCATTTAAAAGGTTGGAATGCACTAGAAGGGTGCGCTTCGAACGCAGGGCGAACATAAGCGCGGTGGTGGATGCTGTTCTCATTTGAACACGGTGAACTCAGAGCAGGAAGGAAAGTTCGGCTAGTGAACGGAAATCTCTCCTCGCGTATCATGTAACGAAGTAATAAACCATCTAAAAAATGAAGATGGGGGGATCGTGTCGTATCTTTTACACCTACCAGGAAACGAACATTTTCGAGTGGTGACTATCTAGTCCACTTATTTAAATCAGACGAAAGAGTGCCGTGACGCACACGTGGACGCATACGACCCACATCCAAGAGCATTACGACTGCTTCCGGTTTGCAGCTAAGTGTTAAAGTGTCATCTTTAAGACAACAGTAATGGATAACATTCCAAACATCCTTTGGATGGTGTGATTAAAAACGATATTATTTAAGTTACAAAACTATAAATAAAACGTGATCATAATATAATTCTTTCTTAATATAGAAAGTTCATTTTTACATTTATAAGAGCTGACTGATGTTAAGCGCAATATTGAAAAGTCTTCTTATATTTAGGCCTCTTCTCACCAATTCATTATCTTTACTCTCGTTTCTAAATCTTACAGATTTAAATTATTCTCTATTAAGATATTTATAATTTATGTTATTAATAATAACACGATAAATTGCATAATATAGTAGACAAGTGTTTATCCATATTGTATCTTCAGAAGGTATAAGTTCAAAGTACAATAATACTGTTCTTGGGTTAGCTATTTGTAATTTGGAGTTTTTTTTTTTTTTTTTTTTTTTTAACATTTAGGACTAAATTCGTGGTTTCTAGCACTTCACCAGCATCGCTATATCACGATTTATATCGCATATGATTAATCTCATATATATAATATAAGTTTTTATTAAGTAATTAATTAATATTAGACGGTCTTAAATATTACAGTCGTCACTATTAAATTATATTATATTATTATATATATTATTTATAATATATATAATATATAATTAATATATATAATATTAATATTATTAATTATATATATATTATAATATATATAATAATATTATTTACTTAATATATATATATTATTATATATATATATTATATATATATATATTAATATATATTATTATATATATTATATAATATATTATTTTATAATATTATTTATAATATTTATATAATATAATTTAATATAATGTTATATATATATTAATTATATTAATATATATATTATATAGTATATATATAATTATTATATGTATATATTATTATATATATTATTATTTTATAATTAAATTAATTAATATTTATAAATAATTGGATATATTTAAAATTCATAGTGTATTTATTTTAAGAGCTGTTTTGAAATTTGTATATATTAAAAAGTAAATATTCAATAATTATTTGAATGTAAGCTCCTTCTTCCATTATTAAAAAGTGCATAATGAATTCCTGTATCTTTAATTTCTGTTATAGATTAGTCTCACTAGATATTAATTATTTACATAAGTCTCAAGTAAATTATGTGTCACTCTGTATGAAGTTTCCTTAAATGGACAGGATATAAAAAAAACAAAAGCATACAGTCACTGTGTATGATTTTACGGGATTTATCCTCAATGTAAATTATATGTGGGTCTTTTATCAGAGAGTTTTTTTATTTGCATACATAATAATTTAGTGGGTTAGAAGTATGAGTATACCTAAGTTGGTTAATACTTTTTTAATTTATTCCATGATTATTAATTTCCAGAAATTTTGTTAAAAAAAAAATAGAGTAATTATTGAGTTCAAATAAATTAATAAATTATTTATATGATTATATATTTTTGTAGTAAGTCGTTTGCATTATTTTTAACCAATATCCTTTATTGTTATCCCAGCTTACATAAATTGCTTACCTATACTATATATAATAGAAATCACTATTTATTAGATATCGACGTTACACATATTTAGGTGTTTGATTGTATTATCATTTTCGAAGTCAATCGGAGGATAGCATGCTCCGTGTTATTCATGCCTACACATCATGACTTGGCTTATTCGACTATCTTCTGTGTGTTGTCTTCTCTTTTTTGAGTACTGCTGACTATTTTTCTGCGCTTTTCACCTATTACAATTTATGGTTAGTAAATATATTATTCGTCTTCGGTGTCATTTAAAGCTTATTTATTTTATTATTATTAGTCTCGATTTTTCTCTGAATATTTAAATATTTCTTTTTTCTTTTTCTATAATTAGATTATCATTATTAGGTATATACATTCATTTGGAACATATTTTTCATTTGCATACGTATATATTTCACTTTACGGTATCATTTAAATTACATCTTTTACAGATGCTAGAAAATAGTATATAAGGTTGGGTTGGATTTTGGTTACTCACGCATAGCAATCGCAACTCATCCTCGCACAAGTTTATACTTATTGTATCTCACTATTTTACACTGCATTTCATTCCCAATAATCGCGACGTTTTCTTATTATGGTGACATGTAATGTCTGTTATAAACATAATCATATGCTGGATTCGCGCAGATCTCTCTACTTTTACATGATATATAAGTGAAGTTGTCGCTAGATGATGTAGGATGATCATATAAGATTAGAGGTGTTGCATTTAAAAAGGTAATATATGTTGCTGCTTTAGAAAACACAATCACTTATCACTAGTAATTACTCAAATATTGAGACATTTTAATATATATACGGTGTTATCGGCGATTCTCTCTCTAGAAATATGGGCGGGAGCTTAATTTGCTAAGAGAAAGTTTTTTTACAATTGTTAATAAATACAATGAGAGAGAGAGAGAGAGAGAGAGTAAGGAGAGAGAGAGAGACGATGGGTGAGGGAAGATGATGAAGGAAGCAGATGAGAGAGTAGTGGGAGATGCGTAAATGAGAATAATAGATAGTAAAGATATAGTAGTAAGTGAATGAAGACAAAAACAAAAGAATTTAATATTCCGATTGTATAAATAATTACAACTATAGGTTTCTTTGTTGTAACTTATATATTATATTATTATTATAATAATTAATATTATATATATATTATTACTTAGAGAAGATTCCTTTTTTCTTTATTGTATCATATACCTCTTGATACAATAATATATATATAATATATATATAATTATATTAATTATATTATATATTAATATTATATTATATTATATATATATATATTATTTATATAATAGTATATATATTAAATTATATAATATATTAATATTATATAATATAATTTATAATTATATATTATATGATATATTATTATTAATATTAATATATATATATATATACATTTATCATATATTATAAATATATTAATATATTTAATTAATATATATGTAACTCATCAAATTGGGAAATTAAATAAGTGATATTAACGGACATGTAATTTATAAACGTTCGAATTATGTTAAATTAATTTTTTTAAAATTTCAATATATATATTTAAAATAAAAAATTTAAATTGAAATATATCTTCACTGAAAGACTAGACACTTATCAGGAATAACAATTACATGCTTTAGAATATACTAGCTCGTATAATAGTCCTATATTCAAAAATAATGTTAAAAAAAATAAATATAATTAAATATAAATAATTATTATTATTTTTCATATATGTAAAATAACATCTTTTATTGTATACAAAACTTACATGAATAAAAAAATACAATTTCTATACTGTGAAATAACTTTATGAGCTATATTTTAATTATAAATGTAATAATAAATAAAATATAAAAAAAATAGGAGGACTAGACGAGCGAACGGGGGACAGAGGGGGGACGTTTACCAACCCCGTAGGGGTGGGACGGAGGGACCTACCGTAGTAACATCCCTAAATCACTCAAAATGATAGCGTGAGGGTTCTCGTGAAGACCCTCATCTACCTGGAGGGGGGGTGAAAAAAGTTCCTGTAGCCTGTCGTTTACCCGGAAGGTTATAGTGAATGAACCCGACTCTGCCAATCTTTTTTGACGTGGTTATACCTTGGGTATTATTTATTTCGTTAAAAAAAAAAAAAAATATATTATAAATCAGACTGGAAGTCGTTAATAACGTTACAGGTCCTAATATATTATTTATATGAATCTGTCCTATTATACATACTTACACTATAATTATGATTGGTATAGGTACTAATATTATCTAGAAATATATTTATATATAAAAAAAAAAAAAAAAAAAATTTCAAAACTGAGGAGTCGTAAAACATACAAGGTCATATATATATATAATATGATATATATATATATATATATATTAAATATATATATATATATATATTATATATAATATATATATATAATATTATTATATATATATATATATTTAAGTTAATTATAATTACTCTTTTTATATATATAGATCTTAAATATAATAATTAATATGAAATGCTTTTATTGTTTTTACATTATTTGTACTTATTAAATCTTTATAATATTATTTATTATTATGCTGCTCATGCTTTGGCAGACGTGAAATATTAATTTTGTGGTTATCTGCAATTTAATAATCGAAATAACTAAATAATAATAATAATATTATAATTAAAAAGTAAATATTATAATAATATAATAATAATAATAATTAATAATAATTAAATAATAATAATTAAATAATGATAAAAGAAGAAGAAGAGAGTGAGAGAGAGAGATGAGATGTAGGAGAGAGAGAGAGAGAGGAGATGAGAGAGAGTAAAGAAATGATTGTTTCATTGGCATATACTATTTATATGTATATAGCCTAATACATTATATTTTCTTAGAAATAATATTGATATAAATGATGAAACTCAGGTAAAAAAATGCTTTGAAGGAAATCGACTTGATTTTATTAAACAAGATACATATATGAACAAAATCAAAATTTCTTTTATTATATAAGAAAATACTCATTCAATAATAGGGTAACTGTAGTATAGAAAAGAATAATTTCTAGACTTTTGTATATAATTGTATATAATATATATAGATCTGAATGAGATAAAATTCTATTTAATGATTGTTGAAGATGCATTATCCATTCTATGTCTTTGTATGTGCTGTTGCTAGAATTTTGTGCTCACTATGTAAGAGTGATTAAAGTAGACTTCTTGATAATACGTTAACGTGTCATATAATATTAATTTATTTTTAAATTTTCACAGGAGTTCGGATATCGGTTTAACTCTAATATATATATATAATATATATATTTACATAATATAAATATATATATGTATATGATATATAAGTCTAAGATTGAGTTATATACATTAGCCTCAATTTTACATTTCCCTCTTGCTTATTATATAATATCAATAAACAAATTTTCATCTAATTTTCCTAATTCTAGCTTCTCATTTATATAGTATGAAATTAGATAGCGAGATATAATATTATTAAGTGACTCCATAATACTACTTATGCATCATATAAATATATTTATCTACTCAATTATGATATTTTTAAAAATAAATAAATAAATACTATTGGTTTAACCTATTTCATTTTCATGTGTATTCTGAGGAGTTTAGTTACTACTGTGTGAAATTTATCTCATATATTTGGAGTAGAGTCCGTGGAAATATTGCCTATCCCGCTAAGATTATTGGTAAGATTATGAGCAACTAATGTTGCATACGCAGATATATTCGTTTTGCTATAGATATATATGTGACGTTTCACTGTCGCGACTCTCTGTCTATGATTGGTCACAAGATTTGATAATATAATATATATTCTTATTAATCAATACAGTTGTTGAAGTGTTATCAGTAATCACTGTGAGGTGAAATAGGCTTAAAATGCTCATTCATTCGAGGGGTTGCTAAACAATTAATTGATTTTATAATATATAATTTATTTAATTAGGTAAGGAAATTGCTATTTTTTAATGATAAATATTTTTAATGATTTTATTGTTTTTAATAAATTTCGTATATCAAGCGGAAAAAAAAAAGGTGCTATTGGAATAGGAAGAAGAGAATAAAATTTTATTTCATATGATTTTAATTGTTTAAAAAAAGTATATTCAACGGGAAAAAAGATGCTTTTAAGAATTTTTTCATATTAAACTTATATGAATATACTGCTTCAAGACAGGCCTTATTGCTACTCTACTCTTCACATGCTCTATTATCTCTACTCTCATATTATATCTCATTCTTATATAATATATATATTATATATATATATATAATATATATATATATATATACTATACTATTGTTTTTTGAATCTTGTACTACGTTACACTCTATCTCACTTCTCTTATCTATATATCTTCATTCTCATTCTCTCTCTCTACTATTATAATTATCTTACTCTCTCTTATCTTTAACCTAAAATGCAATTAGATCAACGATGGTAAATTATCGTATTCAATTTTATTGCGTTGTGGTTGTCTATTGTCTTGTGTGTGTTTCATTCTTCGTATATAATTGTCTCAAAATTCTCAATTTGCTCAGAGATAGTCAAAGGCGGGTGTGGCGGAGGCTATTACAAAGGTGGTGTATGGCATAGCTATCATAAGAAGGTCACAGTTAACGTAAAATGTATCTGTGCAGGATGAGCCCACCGACGCAAGCCGCTTTGCACAGCTGGGAGAGATATTTTATTATTATCGGAGGGGAGAGTAGACATAACATACAGTATATGTATGTTTGTGGATCATTATCTAGGTACAAGACATATAAAAATTAATAATTATAATTGTTATAATTTTGTATTAATTCTATGTGTAATGTAATGTGTGTTTGTGCACGAATATAGAATATGATCAATTACTGAGTTATCTTTTATGTATAAGTCATATTGGATTAATGATTTGATTCCTCACTTTTGTTTCTGGAATATGTGAGACTCGCGCATCGTCCGATCTAGGCATATAAAGCGACGTGAATAATAACTCATTTTTCTCAACTTCATAATTCATTATTTATATATTTTATTACACCATTCATTATACATATATATATATTTATCCTTACTAATTCTCATATTTTTTGTACTTTATATCATACTATATTTTAATTCTGTCTCCTGTTTATTTTATGTACATCTTGCTTAACTCTTCTATCACTTAAATGAATGAATTTAATTAAGTAAAAAATAAAATAGATCTATCCTTATTAATTTATAAAGGGTTCCATTGTACTTTCGATCTATTATTGAAGTGAGATTAAGAGCTTGCTATTTAATAGTACTAGGACTAATGTAGAAGGTTACGGTTAGAATAAGACCTATCGATCGTTTTTCCTTCGCCTTTTTTATAGCCATTCGGTCCTTTTTTTTTTTACTTCAGATTCTGATCTAAGGAATTTTTCTGTATGAAGCTAAATATTCATATTTTTTCTTAATGTGACAAAAAATCCTACTTTTAACATGCGTCTGGGGTGAATGGGGACTTCGTACTCGTTGCATAGTCGTCCTCCATCTCAGAACCTTCCTCACTAGGTTACAGATCTTCCAAAGTTTCAAATTGAAGTCTTTTTCTCTCTCAAAAACAATCAATAATTCTAATTTATATTGAAAATATACGATTTGTATGAATTATATATATATATATATATATATATATATTATATTATATTATATATATATATACAATGCTTATTATTGGGACTATGGAGGTGTGACTGTAATTACGAGGAGCAGAATGCGTGTCATCAGTATGAATTCTTTCCTCATCAAAATTCAAAGACCAAGTTGGGAAATTGGGGCGCCTAAATTACAAATTAAAAGATTAAATAAAAGAAGCATGGGATTGTCGAGTTTGAAGAGATTGAGAGTGAATGAGCAGTATGAGAGTGTGAGGAGATGAGTTAAGGTAGAGAGTAGAAAGTAGAAGAAAGAGATTGACATAGAGTCCCATCGTCTTTTTACATAATTATTATAAAAAAATTAGTTTTGAATAATAATAATATATTATGTAGTAGTAAAATAAGTAAAAGTGTTTTTTATGGTGATTCACTTGTTTTTAGAAAAGACAGGAAGAAATATATGTCTAATAGTTAAAAGTTGAAAAAGTTTTAAAATAAAGAATACATATATATTTATTTTTTGCTTTTTCAGGTTTTTGGACAGTTAAAATTCGTATAAAAAACAATGACGGAAGTATCAACGAGAACATGGATAACTGAGTCTAAACGGGTATAAAAATCGTGTGAGGAACGACTTAATCATTTAAATAGCAGGTGACAAAGAATGTGGATAGACACATTAATTAGTAGCGCGTTCGACTCTTGTGATTCGTCTCATAACACGTAAATACGGTCTTTTTACATCTCGAGCTTGTTTATCGTGCTACATTCTCATTAGGTGGAGGATAAACCTATATTTCCCCTCTAAAACCCCTTCGGTAGTTGGGTATTTACCTTTAATAACCTTATATTTACGAATAATTCTGATATTAATAGCTCTCGTATTTCTCTGCGAAATATAAAAGAAAATTACCAAAATTAGACTAAATCTATTTTCTCTGCTTACTATAATAATTAATAATATTCATAAGTACATTACATTTACTGTACTACTACTAATAATTAACTATACATACTAACATTAATGGTTGAGCATTATTTATAATATAGAAATTTATCTATTTTTCTAGGGTAGGACATAAAAACGCTAAAAATGTAAATAATCTATTTGTCAATAATTTATTTTTTTTATTCCTTTTTAATTAGTTGATGTTACAAGTTAATGGGCTTTGATAATTGAAATAATAAATATTTTCATGCCTATTTTAATTCTTATATTAATATTATATATATAATTATATTGACTATACACTCAATACATTACATTCAATAGACTGGTACAAAAGGACGGCGCTTACTACACCTTCCAGATATGACAACAAGAACTCAATATTACTGATTAACAATGGAATATTTAATTTAATTTGTCTTATCCTCCTCTCTCTACCACAGCTACACACCACCATCACACCATCTACACACACTCACTATCTCTCTCTCTCTCTCTCTCTCTCTCTCTCTCGTCTCCTTCCTCTCTCTCACACTCACTCACTCTACTCTCTCCATACATCTCCTACTCCTCATCCTACAAATCCACTCTCTTTCTCATTTCTCTTCCCTGGTAATACTTCGATAATCAAATTTCAAGATATTGAGTGTAGACAAAACCTCATTTTCGCATATTTTATAGTGACTGATAAATGAGGCTTTTTTCATATGAAATATTCCATAATTCGTTCAACTCAAGTCTAATTATTCACACTATCACAGACACACACTCACCTGAGGACTGACTGTAAAGGTGAAAAACCGCTCTACTCCTAGACACCGATACTAGACCAGGCTAAATTTTCCTTGGAAACCTCCCCTACAGCCTACTCTATTAGATAGAGGTGTCATTTTCATCTTACACTCCTCCCCCAAAAAGAATCTATAGGTGAAGAGAAAACTTTTTAAGAAGTGTCTTTTATGGATCTCATGATTATTTTTTTGTTCTAACGGGAATTCAAGTATTTATATAAGGGGTTTAGTATAAGAATGTGCGAAGAATGATAGGAAGAGTATTAATATTGATAAGTTTTATTTTAGAAAGATATTAATTTTCTGTTTATATTTTGGATAGTGTAGTTATCTTTAATATTCATAAAATTAAGAATAAATTATAAACATGGGAGTCAAATAAAACATTTAAAGAGAAATCGCAGTGACATATAGTAAATTAATAATATAAGTCTTTATAATTAAAAACATAAAGAATAAAATTTTATATTTTATTATAATGTAAAATATTAATATCTTACTATATTACAAAATTTTTCATTTCTACTCAACGTTTATATAAAATCTTTTATTTTAAAATTTTTATTACTTATAAATATCATTTATGGCAGCATAATTTGTACGAGTATAGAAGCCATGATATTATATATGTCCAATATTAATGATGTGCTAATAATATATGGTGTTTGGGAAAACGTATCAGTATTAGTAAGGTCTTGACCTATATGTCTCGCTGCAAATATGTGACTTCGCGGATGTAATTATATTTCATAATTTAATATTTCTTTAATTTATATATAGGTGGTGTGATGAGAGAACTGAAAATGGTTGGTAGCAGGGAGGATGGTAGATATATTTACACATACGATACACGGTAGATACAAGTATTAGTTATATTAATTATTATATTAGCAACGTTGGCAACTACACTTATGACTGTGCCAGCGCCACGTTAACGGGAGTTTATATTATTTTTTGCAAATTTTTAAAATCTCACTAATTTGTGCGTATTACGGGTTTAATACCGACATGGGGTAAAATGCTAAATTTTCCTTATAGAAGATCGTCTGTGCTCTGTGAATAATGTTTGTGGGTGGTGCTTAAGGTCTTTTGTCATGTCATTTTAATAGAGCAGATCCAACGCTGATATAGTTGTTTTGGTTTTTCTTGTAAGGGAGCAGGCCGTATGAATGAATAAGATTTTTACATACATTATAATTTGTTTATATTTAATATACTTATTTGTTAGAAAATAATGGTGAAAAATTAATCAACGTAACTATTTGACTTTTTGCATAATATGATCTATATTATTGTTGGTTTGCGTACATTAAAGCGTACCACGTCAGCTGCTGAGCGATGGAGTAATATAAAATATAATTTAATCACAGTCAATAGAATAGTCATGCAGATGTTAGTTGATTGCTTGCGTGTGTGTGTGGTGTGTGTGTGTGTGTGTGTGTGTGTGTGTGTGTAGGTGTAGGGTGGTGTGTGTGGTGTTGTGTGTGTGTGTGTGTGTGTGTGTGGTGGTGGTGGTTGTGTGTGTGTGTGTGTTGTGTGTGTGTGTGTGTGTGTGTTCAGGACTTCATTCCGGAATTTCAAGAATTCAATAAGATATAATTCAATTGAATAAAAGATATGTAATGCTGTTTGTGGTTATAATATAAATTAATAATTAAATATAGAATTTAATAGATGATAATTTAATAATAATATATAGGAAAAAAAATTATTATTATTATTATATAATATGAATTTATTTATATATATATTATAAATATGATTTTAAATTATATTCACTTCATTACTTATTTATATTCTTTGCGGGTAATCAATATATTATAAGTTTAATCATGATTAACTAACTACTGCTTGTCTAGCTTTTCTAATCGATAAGAAGGAGGGCTAAATCGCGCTTTTTCTTAGATTTATACCTCTTCGAATCTTATATTACGATATAGATATAGATATTTATAGTATATATGTAAGTTACTGCTTTTGTTTTGTATATATATCTTGTGCTGTCTTATAGATAGAAGATTTAGCTATTATTATAGTAAGTTATACTTACAAATATTGGTTAATATTTATTAAGCTTTTATTAAAATAAAAGGTGCTATGTTATAGCTCATAGTGATATTTTTAGGTAGGAATTTAATAGCAGAATGATGAATCGTTTTATTGTGACTCATCAAAAATAGCACCGAATCTTATATAGGCAGATAATAATTGTTACTTAATGTAGCTACTTAAATACGAGAAGTACAGATGATTATGAGTAGATGTGGCGCGGTAAATGATCAAATAGTTGTGATCATAGATTTTCGTCTGCAGGGATAGTAGGAATGCTCAGGATAGGAGATCGGATGCGTATTATATTTAGTATGAATGTTAGAGCTTAGTCATTACTTAAAGTAGATGAAAGACATGGAATAGCTGGTATGCGATCTCTCTGAGGTTATGTTTACTCTTTGAAGTTTGAATTAAAAATTATAATATCACTATATATACTCACAAGTTAGAGTTATTATAAATATATATTTTAGTATATTATATTATATCTATTAAGTTATTTGTAGACTTACTCATGCGGGTCACTCCTTTAATTTTAATGTATTAGTAAATTATATGACTAATGGTTTTAATTGCTCATATAATAAGAATGTTATGGTTTAAGTATTTTATTTAGTAAGTTATATTTTAAAAAACATAGGTTATTTATAGAATTTAAAAGATGTTTTTAGTTCAACTATATATATAATATATTATTATTATTGAGTGGACTTGTTTATTATATATAATTTATTAATAAAATTAATATATAATCATAAATATATAAATAATGAATATATAAAATAATAATAATTAATATATATAATTATATAATATAGGATTATTAATTATTATATTAATTATTATTATTAATATTATTCTAATTTATATATTATTTTTTTATATATTATATTTTTATTTATTATTATTTATTTTATTATTATAATTTATTATTATATTTAAAGAAATAAAGAAGATAAGAATATAAAGAATATAAAATTAGTTGGATGAATAAATAAATACGATAATGATTAATTTTGTTTTAAATTATAAAGTATTAGGTTTTCATTTTAATTTTATCTATTGAGGCCGTAGCGGCAGCGGGCACGCTAAAAGTCTAGAATACAATATAGAATATAACTTATTGATAATATCACGTTTGATAGCTATATGTTATATCCTCAGCTAGTCATATATATAATAAGGATTTAAGTTTTGAGTATAGTGGTGAGGTGAATCCTCATAATTGGTTCGCCTCAACTGGTGATAAGTAGTATGGTGTGGTCGTGATGATATGCTTAGACAGTGTTAGATGTTCTAGTATCTCGCAGTCTCATGTTTTTCTCTCATGATGGTTTCCTACTCGTCTAGTGTGATGAGTGGCCAACTCTGCTTCCTTCTTGTTATATATCCTTCACGTCCATCCGCATCTTAGCTATTATTCATATTGTGTGCAAAGGCATCTTGGTGTTTATCGACTATATATATGTATCTTAACTTACTGGTGTTCTTATACGCATTCTCTTCGCTAGTTCTTCCTCACTACGTCTATTAACATCATCTCAGGTTCTCTTTTAAATCCACCTCACTGCTGGCAAATTATCTTACTCCCTGCATTCCTCTTCCAGGTGTTACCCGCTAAATCTCAGTCTGGCTGCGTCCACATTATGCTTACTTGTTATTACATATGGTTATCACACATGGAATCCTAACAACAATGAAATTCAAGATAGCTAGTGGCTCTTCTTAGACATATTACCTATAATCTACTGTACTACAACTTTCATTTACTTACGCTGTCTGAATTCTACTCTATCTCATCTCATCCCTGTATTAGCTCCATGTCTCCGGCGCCATTCAACATATATTTAGTATGAGTCAACACTCGCCTATTCGTATAATTATGCTCTCTTCTAACACTACTCTATTGTTCAATTTATATAAATTTTATATATTTCTAATCCATATGAGAGGGTATATAGCTTCTTAACATAGTTTCACCTGCCATATAATGCTCAATATCCCACTACTAATAATATTCTTTGCTACACCTCACACTTATCTTCTTTACCTAATAGTGCTTCTCTAGATTTTATATTATATATATATCCACATATTTTAATCTCTCTACCGTTATCATATATTACGCAATCTATCTAATCTAAATATTTATTATCACCTCCGTCATCTCTGCTTAACTACCATTTTTTCTTTATTTTATTATCTCTTCATCACCATTCTCATATTCTAATGGGGGATGGATGTTATCCCTGTTCTCATCAACTGTTATTTTTGGAACACAGGAGCATGCATATCTGTTTACTATGGCTTCTCACCATGGATATCACACAATACCATTGCAACAGCCCAAATCATCTGCGTATACAATGATCGTCTCCGTCAATCTCTTCTATAATTAAACATACATCTATATATTACTCATGCACTTATTATGACTGTGTGTCCAAATACGCTAATTCCGGATTTACTTAAAGAAGTATGGACGACAAGGTATACAGCCACTACCGGGCACTTAGACTTCCTCAGTTGTGTGTATAATCTTCAATTTAAGATAACTTATGGTATACTATTTTAACTGTTGGTGGTTTATATATATGTTCTTACTACCTTATATCTTAGCTAATTTTACAATCATTTGAGGTTTTGATAGTTTAGTCCCATCATTTTGACTGGATTTTATCGAGCAACTCTCTCACATGATCTCTTCTGCTCGGTTCTTCATTAAATAACTATTCACACAAAGGAATAATACTATTTTCTATTAGCTTATACTAATGGAAGTTACAAGAAGTTACTAACTTATTGTCAATATACTATCACCAAGATCGTAATAGAAAGAAAAAGAGAAATTAATATTTGTCCCCACTTCATCATTAGTGTATATGATGCGGACTTTATTTACTCTTGTTAATTGTTATATCATTTATAAAGGTTAATTAATATTTAAAATAAGACGCTTTTCTAGAAGATTGCTCACGTAATACTGCTTCTTACACTCTTCTCTTTCTTGCTTACACCCATACTGTCAACTTCTAACTCAATCTCTTCGGCCTCTATTTTCCTGATAATAATAATTTTTCTCTTTCTTAATTTACTTCTCTTTTTCTCATTATATTCGCATGTTGATCTCCCTATCTTCTGCTCGATGATTCCCTCCTTACTTCTTCTCTTTCGTACACATTTTATGGCAATTACAGGGATTAAGTCTAGCTTTCTTTACTCTTTTATAAATACTTTTTATTAAAAAAAGAGAAGTTATCTTTTAAGAACAGAATCTTCTCTGCATTCTCACCTTTAAGCATATTACGCTTTAACATTCCTATTCACCTCCCATCTATTTTAGTTGGGTTTATTTTCGTTCAGGTTGTTACTGTTGTTACGAACAGTAAAATACAACCTGTGAAACATTAACATTACTTAAAAGCATATGACACTCTCACTTTTATGTTTTTCAATTCAATATGCATAGTAACTTATCTTTCAATCTCTTCTACGGCATCCAAGCACCCAAGGTCACATCAGAAGAAAACATTCCTCTTCGTCCAATCAAGATTGTATGTACATCCACACAGAAAGGACTATCCATCTTTCCATGACTGAAATGATGATGATGATGATGAGTGAGCTCCTCAAACTGCTCCTCGCTCTGGTGTGATTAATAATTCTTGAGGAGTGAGTAGGAGTACACGTTCACGCTTTCAACCGCTTTCAAGCTCCCGTTAGTTTTGATTTGACCAATAAAATTATGAGAAAGAAAAATCTTTGAAATTATTTTTTTTTATTTGGAGTCGGGCGTGGAATATTCTTTTTACCCAAACTTAAGACTCTTTCTTGTAAATATGATCCCTGACTTTCGACTCCCTCCAAAAAGCTCCGATTACTTTCCACTTGTTATAAAGTAAATAAGGGAGAAATCATAAATTTATTCTTTGGAAGATGTCGGTTTTTGGTTTCTAAATATTATTAAACACGTAAATTAAATTGCTTTAAAGTCATCTTATAAACCAAGTAAAGACTTTCTTTTTTAAAGAAAATGGTGTCTAAAAATTACTCACCGAATGTTCTCATGCAAGAAAGAAATTTCAAGTTAATTTTTAAACAGATTTTTGTTATCGATGGTATCGTTGAAGACCGTTATGTTGTACCTATACCGATAATAACAGGATTTGTCCCATACCGATACTACAAAAAAGTTTCCATTCCGAGTCCCGATACTGATGACCAATACGATACTTGCACCATACCATATATATATATATATATATATATATTAATATATTTTAAAATATATATATATATATATATTTATTTATATATATATAATATATTATATATATATATTTATAATATATATATTATATAAAATTATGTAAACATCAAATAGATCTATAGAAATTATTATATAACCGACTTCTGATATGCATACCATATCTATATAATATTATATTATTATATATATTATATATATATATAGTATAGTATATATATATTTAAGGTTCATAGTTGATGCACTCTGAGAAGGATTCAATTTCTTTGGAACTTGTTTTTTGTGTTTAAGCATAGGGCGATTATTAAATTCTCTCCTAGAGTTCTCTAAAAGACTGACTAAGCTTCTTCCTATCGCTTGGTTTGAATTTTAGATTAGATTAGAATCAAGGGTGAAACATTATAGTCTTATGTGAGGGAACCAAGGTTACTGCAACTCAATGGGTTCTTTGTGCAACGCCCTGTCTATTAAACTCCTGGTTCATCCGATTTTCCGCAGGAATTTCAGGACTCTTCCAGGAAACGAAGTTTTGATATCGTAAGGCTTCAGTACATCCCTCTGATAATACCAGTATCTTTGCCAGCTTAAGAGCTTCGCAATTACATAAGAATGTGGTTCCTGCCGTTTCTACTGATTCACGGCAGTATCGGCATGAATAACATTCAACTTTTCCCATTTTCCTGAGGTGATATTTGACTGGCCCATGTCCAGTCTCCAGTAATATTTTACTCACCATTCAGCATATACTCAGCGAAAGAGTTATCCGTCTTCAATGATTTACATTTGAACACGTCTCTTTCCTTCTGAACTTCTTTTCCTTCGTTGTTGGAAGAAGGATAATCAGATTTTTAGCCTGTCTGAGACTCATATAATTGTCCGCTATGCACATGTCTCTTCTCGTATACTCTCGTGCTCTACTGTATCGTTCGTTGTTCCCATTTTCTGTCTTCTCAGACAGATCGCTACATTTATTGCTGCGCGCACATTCTTCGAAGATCACAAAGCTGGTTCGGACACAGTAGGGTCTGCTTATCTAAGAGGTGCATCTCTCCTTATCTCTGGAGCGTGGTATCTCAGTTTTTCTTCATCTCGCGCGTTGTGATTCAAATGTTCTCCATATTTTTGTCTTTGAATTAACATATCTTTATGTGCTTCCCGTTCCTCTATACCGGCCACGCTCTTCGCCAATATACATTCAGATCTTTACACTTCTTGTGTGTCGCTTTGTGTACCTTGCATGTGATATGATGCTCATGCGAGTTTGATCATTGTCTACTCTCCATAGCCACGTTTTCAGCAGACTCATCATCTTCTCGACCGCGCACTTTTCAGGCTCTCTGACTCACGTCTCTGCACTTGTCGACGCTTACAGTTGCTTCTACAGACGTTGTTTTCTCGCTACACCTCGGTTATTCCCTAGTGATTTTATATTGTTTATTTATTACTGTGAGCACAATTAGCTACATTATAATAGCTGATTAATCTCTAGCTTGTGGGAAAGTGATGGTGGGTATATATGAATAAAGCATACTCAGGTAATTACTGTGGCGACTGTGTGCACTTTTAGGTGATATCCATACCAGTTCCCGCTGACCTAAGTTACCACCATCTTAATCACTCATATATATATATAGTGACTCCTATAGTGTTACCAATAATGTATCCTGATTCTAAAGGTTATTTAAGGACTCTTAGTTATTAGCTCAAGTTTGAACTGATATTTATGTAAGAAAGGATTTATTTATACTTTCTTATCTCAAGCTATTTTTTTTGATTTATGGCATTTAAGGTTACCGAGACTACAATGCCTCTCATTATATTTGCTCTCTGGTATAGCATTCTTCGCAAAATGTCATCGATAGCTGTGATTATCTGCTCATAAACTGTTTTTAGTTTAATTGACAAAGAATGGCTCACAGATTGATGGTTTGACACGCAATGAATAAGGTTCTCATACTGATTATGTGTTCTATAAATGCTCATTATAAATCGAAGGTGTAGGAAAAAGCGACTCAGCAACTACTCACGCTGCTTCTTTCTCTCTATCAATAGAGGTAGGAAGTACGAGTTATGTATGGCGGCGTGTGAGTGCGCGGCCATTGTGTGAGTCTGTGAGGATACGGATGCGGATGTTTTCCCGAGCAACATAGAAGCGATTGCAGCACGATTGTGGATGGTCATAGGGTCTATATTTTGTACGTCAATACCCTTTTTTTAGTTTCATAATAATACTTTCGGCCACCATAACAGTTGAAGTATATAGCATATTATAGATGAATTTAAGGTTGACTACAGTTATTATTATATTAAATACTATTAATAGTTATTTATGCTCATTTAAATGGTATTACCATTTAGTTTTATTTGCCTAATAAAGCTAATTTATCGCATTCCATATAAGGGCCATTTACGTATACTTGTCACTTACCTATATTTATTTTATAAGAGATCTGTATGATTCTCCAATTGCTTTTATATGTCAGTATTTGATTACTATACAGAAGTACGGTAAAATATTGTTTGTTTGCTTTTAATTTATATGAACTGGTTAACATATTTTGATTATTTTTGATTATTTTTTGTGATTTTTCTTGCTTGTTTGTATGTTTTTCTTTTACGTATGTATGCTTGTACAAATACTAGCGATATTTTTGCTTTCGCGCGAGGGGTATATATTTTGGGTTATATATTTAGTTGAACAGTTCTAATCATATATAGAGTTATGATAGTAGCGGTCAGTTTATGAATATCTTGCAGGCTCTCGCCTCTCTATTCCAAATATGGTATTGATATTATCGCTACTATATTTCATACTCAGTTTTTTGTCTCATGGCATCTAATTTTAATTGTTCATATACGATTTTACTTTATCTCATATAGTCTTGACTACTTTTTTCACGCGATTTTTACTTGCTGGGTGTATCGTTATTGATGGGAGTTCCTAATTTTAAAGAACCTTTTCTAGTGCTCTAGTCCTCCTCTAATAATAGTTACAGGAGGTATCCGCGTATCTGCAATCTTGCTAATCCTCGTGATTCAGTGATATTTTGGTTGAGTGAGTACTATAGTAAGAAACACACAATCGTCTCATAAAAAGAAGTGGTGTAACAGCTACCCTCTTATAAGTGCGGACTCTCTCGTACATCTACGCTAGCGGATATGTGGGTAATAAAGCTCTTCATCTACGTAGTGGTTACGCTAATTCAGTGCGATAGGAATATGCAGATTACTCCGTGCTCGCCATACTATTGCTCATCTCTATTCCTTCAATCTATACTCGTTTGCTTCTAGGGTCCGACGTCTCTCTCTGGAGCTCGTGGCGGCGTCCTCCTGTTATTTTATCATAACTGTCATGGCTCTAATCGAAAGGATAGTGACTCTAGTTCCTCTAAAAACAGGAGCAAGTCATCCAAGACACATGGGGCACGAAAAATATTTTTTTCTTACTTCTCGCTATACTAGGCAGACTGTCCTTACATTTTTCTCTCACACTTTAAATTTTTTAGTGGATGCATAAACTATCTATATTGCGCAAACTTTGTGTATGAATTACTTAATTATACTCAGGAACTAGGTAGGCCCATTTTTGTATTAGGTATATGGATTATTTTTTTATCTTATGAATTAGTATTGGACAGGATGGCATGCAAATTTGTCTATATATAGTACACCTATTTATATTTTATCTCACATTATTAGTTTTCATAAAATAGTATATTGATAATGTTTAATGAACTTTATATGATCGATTGGTATTATGGGGGTTCTAGACGTAGTAGTTCCTCCTCCGTATTTATGGGATTTTAATACCTATCACTCATTTTCTATTTTCTACTTCTAATCAGTCTGAGGGAATGTTCCTAGTGAGCTAGCTTGCCCTATGGGGCGCACTCTCAGCTCATAGAGACGAAGCGGAAGACAGTATCTAGCGCGTGCGTTGTACAGGAAAGTTGCATTAGGTGAAATATATATACATTACTCATTAAGGATAGATATTTATGAGGCCGAGGAATTTATTTGCCTACATTATATATATATTCTATACTACTATTTCATGGGGAGAGTACCCTTCCCAGAAGACTTTCTATGTCTCAATTTACTTATAATTATGTGAGTATAATATTTTATTTATCTTATATTTAATCTCACATATATAATTACACTTTTCCTATCCTTGTCTCAACTATACATTTATGGACGTAAGTGAGTGTTATGTTTATAAGAGTTCCACTAGGTTTCCTGTGGTTCTCCTATTTGTTATATAACTTGTATATATATATTATTTTCTTTAAGATAAGGCTTCGGGCCTTTAGATTGGTACTTATTAGAGAGCAAATTTAAATGTAGAGCGGCACAGTTTATTTCATATTGGCTCTCATAATATGCTTATAATATATCACATATGAGTACTTTACCATTAATCTATTCTTTATGGATTTTCCTATGTATCCTAGTTTATTAGCGGTTAGGGCAGGTTTATATTATGTATATTCTTCCAATTTTTTATCTATATACGTTTAGCTATTAATTGTATGAGATTATTCCTCATGGTTTTTAGTCTTAGATATAATATGGTTAGACTATTTCTATTATGTATTGTCACAGGGGACGTTTCCTATAGATTTATACTCTTCTTTGTATTTCCACGAGGAAAGTTTTTATACAATATATTGAAATACATTATGATATACTTACGAATATGAGTTATGGCGCATAGTATTGTGAATTAATCAAATTTTCTAGGGTCTCTCATGCTATCATCAAACAGTTCGAAAAGTTTTATTCAAAATGACGATAAATTACCACTAGTACAGCGGCGGTTTTAAGGAGCTATCTTATATTTATAATACATTAGTTGCTTTCATTTATGTGTTGTTTAGCCATCCACCTTCTTTATCACAGTTTTTAACTTCTTCTTTTCTCTCTTTAATAGTATTTATGATCTATCGACAAGTGTACTTCTGGGTTCTGATAAATGAGATAACTTCATAATTAAATATGGACTTGTTTTTGGCGTGATCTTTTCTCCAATGTGATGCTTAGCTCAGTACTTACGTAGGGCTCTTTCCAATTTTAATCTTTCGTGTGGTAAGATTGTACGTATTATTCATTTATAGAGGTCAGCGATCTTAAGGTACTCTTTCTATGTCTCGGATTTTCGGAGTAATTTCAGTAAGAAGTGTTGGGCTTTTTATCATGTGTCACTACGTTATCTGCCGCTGATTCAAATACCATAGCGTTGGAGAGATGATAAGTATTGCATATAAATTAGATGACAACTGCTCGGGCTTCAACTCTAGGTTTGGTGCATCATGGATCTCTTTTGTAGCAATATGGCTTGCCTAACTCATCTTCCTCGGTGCTTGATTGTGGTGTTTTGCTACTCGCCTTATCGCTGAGTATCAGCTTTCAGAAATCTATAGCGATATAAGCACTTCTGCTTTGTCATAATTACGCGAGTATATTTGTCAATGTTAAATAAATGCCCTAGGTGAATTTTTATTTCTTATGAGTTCAAGTGTAGTGTGTGAATATTTAACTGGAGATCCTTGGCTTAATTTCTGGGATATCTAAGTATTATTGGCGGGCGTGATGTAAACATGCAATGAATGACTTAGGGGTCACGAATCACGTTCAGTACGTGTCGGTGTTTTGTCGGCAAACATTTAATACTCTGAAGCTCTACTAAATAGGGAGCGATTAGCCATATGTTAACTGCATTTAGATTGAACTCGCTGCGGAATGGATCCTGAAGGGCAATGGGGTAGAAGTGACCGCTGAAGCCACTTTGAAGCAATCAGTGCCGTAGATCAGAACTTTTGATGTCTGTGGGTATGGACTCCAAGATATCCTTTTAGATGGCTGGGCTGGGACGTGAAAAGGCGACCATTATTCTCTCACAAAGTGTGTTAAGATGTTTATGATGTAGGACAATATTTACCGCTCTTAAAAAATTACAGTATCTGGTAGCTTATTTTCTATCTTTGTGTACGGTTTTACTAATATGCTCACAGTTTCTCTATCTTTGTGACTATGACCTTGGTGCTATTTAAAATTGGGTGTGTGAGTTAGTCTGACTAGAATCACTTGTGGCAATAGCGTCGCTAATTACGCTGATAACATAAATGGTTCCGCGTGGGATAATTATTACTGAGAAGCAGTATAGTTGCTGCTTAGTAGGTGCGCGTTGTAGCACATTAGTTCCTATTCTCTGCATAGAGCAAAGAGCATAGATTGTATTTATGCTCTTGCTACATGTTCTCGTGATAGCAGAGATATACTGCGGTTTAAGCGCAGAGAGGGAAATGTCGTGAGTGAGGGATAGTCGAAAATCATTACATACATAGATGAATTTTACTGTCTCGCGCTATAATACTCTCGATAAAATATAAAAATCTCTTAGTTAGATCTTCTGGAACACTAGTGGCGAACTTCGATAGTCTCGTGTGTGTACGCATTTGTCGATGATCGTAAATGGGCTGGTCGGGTATCGCCCTCATTAAATTCATAGATCTAAGCTGCAATGTGACTGCGTATACGAGGGAGAAAATCTCTTATAGATTTGTTTCTCCACACGCTATGATCCAAACGTGGTGTTTACAGAAAACTTTCGTGGATCATGCATTTAGGTGTGTGATAATTATAAAATTTTGGCGTCAGACACGAGTGGAC
Organism: Trachelipus rathkii; assembly: GCA_015478945.1. Taxonomy (NCBI): domain Eukaryota; kingdom Metazoa; phylum Arthropoda; class Malacostraca; order Isopoda; family Trachelipodidae; genus Trachelipus; species Trachelipus rathkii. Next base: position 86,295 of record JABUQX010031513.1, on the reverse strand, counting down.
GAAGTGAGGGAATAGTCTAGGTCTTTCGAGTGTATTAGTGGCTGTATTACACTTTGTTGCGCACATAGTCCACTCTTATTCTTATGCAGCATCTTCACTCTGAGTGGGGTAGATCTAGCACAGTCAACGAAATCCAATAACGATCTACTTCATAACAGTTTTAAAATTGGTTAGTACCATAACGCTGCGGTGTTGTTTGACGTAAGACGAATAGATGTTAGGTTTTTAGACTCTTTAGCCTCTTCTTTACGTCTATCAAGTCTCTCTTATAGGATTTTAGCTATGAATTGCTGCTTTCGAGTGCATTGACTAGCACTGCTTAATCAACTGGAAGCGACGAAACTCACCGCAGATTTCGTACATCTGTGTCCGTGTCTCTCTATTGCAATTTTACTTGTGCTCTGCGTGTCAGTGGGATCCGTCGCTAGAAGAGAGGGACGACAATTGTTTTCACATATGGATGTTGTATTGTACTAATTGTTATTCTCAATCTGCATTTGGCTCATATGGTGCAAGCAAGAGGACACTCTCAAATAAGATGGTGTGTCTACGTTGTTCTGATATTTTTATAAAGGTCATAGGTGTTCTTTAACTTCTGAGTATGCATTTTGTGATGCGCTGGTGCGAGTTGTGGGATGGTGTGCATTAGAGTCGCTATCATTCAGTAACGAAATTCGGGATAAAGCATATCGGTGTTAGAGCTGGACATATTATAAATATATAAAGTGCTAAACATATTATATAGGGTACTATTAATCTAGTTTGCTCGACATTGGTTTTTTTTATATAGATATTTAGAATATTTCTCGTGTGCACTCATAAAAACATTTACACGCAGGTTGTTCGTTTCACTAGCTTAGATAAGTACACGTGGAAATAGGAGCAGAGTAAGAATACTAAGCTATACAAACTGGGTAACTTGTATAAAGAGCTCCTCATTAACAGCGCGTGATGAGGATTTATAGGGTGGTACTGTGTTTATGATGTGGCAGGACTTAGATGTTCTATAACTATACTATCTGACATATCAATTATAACATGATTCATAATGAAAATTAGTTTTCCTCTGAAAAAAAATAGAGTGTGTAAACTAGATAACGTCGCCTCATGTGGGAATATATGAGCTATAATACAATTAAGATTAACAAAACTACAGGAAACTCTTCAATAATGCTAAGCGGGATATTAAAATTTGGGTGAGCTATATACTAAAATGCCCTAACCGTAATATATAACAAAGGAATCTATAAGGTAAATTCAAAAAAATAATGGAAGACTCTATTAAAGTAAAGCATATTGAGAGCTATTCTTGAAAATAGTCAGCGTCTCATAAAAATATTAGAAAAATTCAATTAAGGACCTTTAATATACTAATTGGGAACGAGCCTTCTATACAATTAAAGAAAGACTGGTAGTTATACAAGGATCACATAGGGAAAACCTTAGTGGAAACTTATAAATCTCATCATATACTAATATTCACGCACAATGTAATGTTGACGACGGGTATGAGAGGTTATAGTAAATATAATGGGATGATGAGACCCATAGACTCCGCGTGATCTTGGAAAAAAACAGGAATTGCATTGTTGCGAGTAAACTTTGTTGGTAGGATGCTTGTAGCTAACCTCGAATTTGGAGGGGGACATGAGGGCCTCAACAATTGCTTAAAACCCCTATACACGTCTCTCTTCGGCCATCATACTCAATATATAAAAATATCTGGTAAGTGAGTGATTGAGTATTAATATCCCAGCTTATTGCTTAAACGGGAATTGAGAGTCTGCTTACCGGCTGCTGGTTGTGAGTTAGGTATATTAGGGCAGCTATGTATCTGGGTATTACTCATTTCCTACATTGTGGAGGAAAGTAGGGTGGTTTTTATATCCCCAAGAATAACGGGGAGATAAAGGTCCACGTATGAACCTCAAAGATATCTACATATCGACTATATTAAGTATCTTATCACTCATCATTATATCTTTTATTTGAAAATCAATCTGTGAGAAAGGTGTAAGACTACCAATAAGGTGTACAGTATTATATATATATATATAATATATAATTAAAATAATTCTGAATAGAAAGAACAATATCATCCTAATCATAATATGCCTATACCATAGTCTACCGGTATGATATTCAACAGTTGGCTCAGCACTAGTATGCTTGGTATCCTAAGATTAGTAATAGGTAGCGCTTAGTATAATACAAGTGAGGTGTATTGAGCGGTTTGTGCTTTTTCCTCTGATGTGTGCAGTGTTTTGATAGCACAATTGCATTGATGAACTATATAGGTAGGATGTACTGACCTCGTCCATCACAAAGGGCGTATCAGGTACCTCAATACGATTTATGCTTGGATATAATAGTCATTTGTTGTGGGTACAAAGACGTATTTACGCTGAACTCATGTGAGAGGAGGATAAGTGATCACTAGTAGACATCGGAGGGGATGCCCCCAAGAAGGGGTACTTTCAACCCTTATTTGGACCACAACCTGGTGGTCGATAGTCCCTCTCTACCCTAAATAACTACAGTGAATATCCGTATTCAGTAAGGTGCTAAAGGAACCGGATGTAACTCTTTATGATAATATATTTATTAGATGAGCAAGTCACATTAGAATAGGTCTTAATGGAACTCATGCTAAACTTGTCATACCTTAATATAAATGTCATAATACTCATTGAGGGTAGAACTTTTGGTGTGACAGTGACACAGAGAGAGCATCCGTATTATGTGCGCAAGCTGAACGAGATATAGATGAGTGATTTCCTATATAAACAATGACGCAGAGGAAGCTAAGATATCATGGCACTCCGGAATTGTGAATAGCGAGTGTCAGATTTATATTTTTACTCTATCTGCGCGGAATGCGCGTAAAATATCTGGGAGTAATCCTAGATCAAAAAGTTACACGTGCGCACTCGCACATCCTTGCTGGAAATAGCGGTATAGTTCCGAGGACACATAGTGATTACGTATGGGCCCTTATGGACTCATTGCGTGAAAATGCTTAGGAAACATATTGGGGACTGTGAGAAACCTTAAAATGCCAATTGGTTTTATTATATATTAACTGTGTACAGACTATTAATCACTTGCCTCTCAACTGTTGGTGGACGAAGGTTGAACTCATAATGGACTGCCAAGAATAACTAGCTAAGATATGCTCATATATATAGCATAAAGGCTTTGCATGCCTAGGCGATCACAGGGGTCAATTGTCACTAATTACATACTATTAATATTAGTTTTTTAAGAGTGGAAGCACTGATAGGCTCCTTTCCTTATATATTGAATGGATATAATTGATCCACCTAAGTCAAGTGTTACATAACAGATCACTTGTGTCCCATTCTGTGATCAAATTAAACTAATAAAACTGGACTACGAGACACTCACTATCGAATTTTTGTGTATAGATGATACTAAGAGATGACATAATGTGGTCATAAGATATTTTATGTAGTTTATCTCCTCATAAGATTTATTTCGTCATAATTCATGGGACCCATGACATTGTCTATAATAAATTCCTTACTTATATACAATACTAGTGTTTTCAACTGGGTGAATACTGGTGAGGTCCTAACTTGAATCAGGAACCTATATGTGTATTACTATTAGATGGTAATGGTATGATTAGATTAGTGTGGGACTGGCGTAGGTGAGATACTGGTTGGACCAATTGCAGCGCAGTATAGCTCATGGGTTGACTTTTCCACATCTTTCAATAGGTGAAGATATTTACTGATATCAGGTTATAGTGACAGATATAATATTAAAACTAGTAATTAAATAGTGAGATGCGAGGGGGCAAAGATCTCTGTATGGCTATTAGGATATATAGTATTACTAGCGCGAGCTATTCGGGGTGCTCTGATGAATCTGCATGTATGTACTCTAACTGGTTATTTGTGGAATATGTATTTCAACGTACTAAGCAACTGGCTATACAACCACAGAGTCTATTCTGATGTGGGTGACTACTGAGGTAATAAATCTAAATATAGGTTGTCAGCTAATTGAAGGTAAGTAGCTGATCGCCTCGCTTAAGGAGTAGTGAGGAGATGATGGGGGGGCCAGAACGCCTATACTTGTAGGTCATGGATACCTTCGTATGTAGTGACTTTGGTTATTATAGTGAGCCCACATTATAATAAATGTATTCTGAGATACATGGGATACTCACAGTATGACTATATTAGATACCATTTTACTGACATAAGCATCTCACTGAGTCTTAGACAGTACTTAATAATGATCTGATTGTTACCTTTCTCCGAGATAGTACTAATAATAAAGTGCTTTGCTCATCTGAGTATAGATACTGAAATCTTCGATTTCTGACTTGTGAATATTCTGATAATGATAACATGGGCAGTCAGTATATATCCTTACAAGAATATTAGGATAAAAATATATCCATACCATGCTGATATTGCTGTGAAGAGGTAGAAACGGCAGAACACATTCTCTGTGATTGGGAAGCTTTTAGCTGGCAAATATATGGCAAAGTACTGATGTATTGGCGAGGGATGTAATCATGAATGACCTTACGATATCAAAACTTCTGTTTCTCCTTGAGAAGAGTCCTGAATAATTTACCTGCGTAAAATTTACGGGATTAGAACAATGTGAGTATTTAATGATAATAAGTGGTAGTTAGTCACAAAAGATATCAAGTATGGGTCGTGCAAGTTAACAAGGGTGCTCATTGAGTATAACATACCTCATATCAAATATCTAAATCTCATCTTTAATCTAAACATATCTACAATAACCAAGTAATGCGTATTATGTAGAAGAAGCTTAGTCCTAGTTATTTTAGAGAACTCTAGGAGAGAATTTAATTATCGCAGCATTATGTAATATCTATACAATAAAATAATCGGACATAGTTCAAAAGAAATTGAAATCTTCTAACTTCACAGAGTGTGGTATCATATGAACCTTAAATATATATATATATATATTATATAATATTATACTATATATATATATTATATAATATAATATTAATATTATATATATATATATTATTAATTATATATAGTATATATATATATTAATATTATTATTACTATAATATATTACATATAATATATATTATAATATATATATATATATATATATATATATATATATATATATAATATATATATATAATATATATATATATATCTATTATATATATCTTAAGATATTTTAAAGATATAATAGCTGAGTTAGTATTTATTGCTTTCAATGTGAATCCTCGCTTTGCATTCTACCACATCTCACTTTCTAACCAACTCTCAACTTAATGAAAGTGGCTAATTAAAAAATTTTATTTTTTTTATAATTATGTAAGATCATATATTTTTAATACTTAAAATCAAATTTATATTAAGGTAAATCACTTAAAAATATAATAAAATAAATAAATGCTTCAAATAATATATAATAAATAATATAAATTAGTTAGTTACGAATGTAATTATGTATTGTATAGTTACATGTTATTTTTTTCAGTGATAAATTATATATATATTTCTTCACGATTATCTTATTAGAGTAAGTATATATATGGGGGTATTTGTGGTCTGTAGTAAAATTCAAAGAGTTAATTATAGTTATATTCAGTATTGACATTGGAACTTTACAAGAAATTATTAAAAATAGCAGAGAATCTTCAGCTTTTTCATTTTTGTGTTTTAAGGTATAGTGATATAGAGGTAAACAAATGACTCTAAAGTGTTAAATTAATCCAGAGAAAACTATATTTTATTAAGGTATAAATAGGAACACATCATAGATATCGTAGATATACTTCAACTGATACTCAGATATAACAATAAATATCTTTGATATATTAAATTTAACTATTTGAATATTTTTATTATTTTTTTTTATTTGCACAAAAAGTTGTATTAAACCCTATAAATTTCGGTGGTTGAAAGTATAATTATATGTTATAGAGACACCTTATTCTTTAAAAAAGACAGTTCTTATACTTGTGAGTTTATAATAAGTATTATTTAAAAGCAATTAGAAATTTAGTTGATTTAATAATATTTATAAGTAAAATGAATATTATCAGTCAAGTATATTTATCGTTTATTCTTTATTTATATACTACCAAAATTTCATATAGATTTCCCTAAATTTTGACATCGAATTGGGATGAGAGTCAATAGTCAGGGATATATTTTACAGAAGAGTCTTAAGTTTGTAAGTAAATAAAAGATATTTCAATCAATAAATCATTGAATATTAAATAATACCTCCCTTAAAGTCATTGTTTATTCATTTTAAATATAGACTCATAATCACAAATAATCGTCTCAATATATTCAACTATACGGTGGAGCTTGAAAGCGGTTGAATAAGCGTGTAGAACGTGTTACTCTACTATCTACTAACTTACTCTAAAAGAATTATTTAATCACTAACTCCTAGAAGCGTAAGGAGCATTTTTCAATTACCATATCATTACATCATCATCATCATCATACCATCATCATCATCATCATATATTCATATATTTTCAGTCATGGAAAGAAATGGATTAGTCATTCTCTCGATAGTTGCCTTTAAATGATTTAAAGAAAATGCATTGTGGGTATCACGTGTTTATAAAATTGAAGAAGTTTAATGTGTAGTGAATGTGTGGTTGAATATTTTTGGTTAAGACCAAGCAAATATATAAAAGAGCATGTTTGTATGTGGAATGGAGATTAATCTTTGGTAAATTGGGTTTGCGATATAAGTCTAGTCTTTTATTTAGATGCGGATGGTGTACCTGCGGTGTATGTATTTGCTGCGGTGTTGACGAGATGTGAATCAACCTACCATAATACTAATAACTCCCAATACTTAAAATATAGAGATTAGTGAGAGTAGTTGATATTAGGATATTAAGTTAAAGGCGTAAATATAATTGATTGAAATGAGTTGAAATATGAGAGAATAAGTTCTATGTTATTATCCAAATCTGTATCTGTACTCTTTCTTATGATAAATAATCAAAACAATTAAATATGTATTTATTATCAACTTTTATATTACATATAATTTGTAGTGAATATATATATAGGTACTATATATATATTTATTTATATATGTGTAGTGTATATAGATAGTGAAGCTAGTATTATTATTTTGAGATAGAGATAAGATAGAGTAATAAGATATAATGTAGATAATAGATAGAGAGTAATAGATAGAGAATAAGTAAGAGTAAGATGAAATATCAGAGTAGAGAGTAGTAGAGTAATAGGATGAAGTGAGAGAAGAGTACTCACTATTAGTACTACCGACTCTTTTGGCTTCTTTTATAGTCTTATAATATTACAGAATCTTATACGTGACTATAATATTGTTGGTGAATATTATTTTTTTCTCACGATACTTTTCTTTTTTTTATAAAATACATATTTAGATGATTAGTTGATAATAGAATTTTATGTTTTTAATGTTAAACAAATATGTTTATGAAGGGTCGTTATTTGAGCATTTCGTACGTGAATGTTATGAACTTTCAATCACCATATATTACTAGTAGATAGTTAGTGATAACTATTCATATAATTATATATTTACATACTATATAATTAATATTTTACATAAGATATTTCGTGTTGTGCTTATATATTATTACTTTAATACATTATATTTGTAACGTAAATCTAGGAATTATTATCAAAAGTTTTTGTGATTAGTGGTATGTGGTATCTAGTATTCGTTATTAATCGTGAAAACTGTAAGTTTGGCTATCTGTAATAATATTACTTTTGAGTATATCGTGATCCATCCCATATATACTATATATATATATATAAATATATATATATAATATATATATATATATATATATATTTATATATATATATATAATATATATATATAACATGATGTTTTTAATCCAGTGATAATTTTTTTTTTCGGGGGGGGCGCATAACATTAATTACGTTAGTTTCTTTATATATATATTATATATTACTTATTATATAATATAAAAATTATTATATATATATATATATATATTATATATATATTAAATTAATATAATAATATATATATATATTATAATATATATATATACTTATATATACTATATATTATATATCAATTAATATATATTAATAATACTATTATATCGATTATATTTAATCAGATAGTATCAATTAAAAAATTTTTGTTTTTAGAATTGAATAATTTATTTTATATATAAATTATAGTATATATATTATATATATTAAATATATTATTAGTATATATATATATATTATATATTATTATTAATATATATATATATATATAATATTAATATATATATATATATTATATATATATAATGTTAATTATATTATAATATTATATACTATAATCATAATAATAATTAAATAAGGGTAAAAATAACATAATCTACCTTATCCTTGCTACTATTGTACGCCTATTCTTCCGGTGAGGTGCTGAACCTCACATTGAGGTGATCCCCATAACTCTCTCATACTAATCTTAAGACTGTCGAACTATGGCTGCTAAATCAACTTGATATATTCAAAGTATTCTATTGTTCTAACGACTTAGGCGCCGCCTTCGCTCGCCTCATATTAAATTATGAACGCTTACATGCTTATCCGTTTATTTAAAACAAATACGGATTAATAGATCTTAAAAATGATATTGTAGTGTCTAAAAATATTTTTGGGGGGGCCATATGGCCCCTCTGGCCCCCATCCTGGATACGCCTCTGTAATATATAATATATAAGTATATATATATATATATATGTATTATATATATACTATATATATATATAATATATTAATATATATATATTATATATATTACCATATATAATATTATATATATATATTAATTTATACTAGATATATATTATTATACTACTAAAATAGTAATTGTAAAATAATAGAGAAGTTACAGGAAACAAGGGTTTTAACTTTAATCGATAAATTTTCTCAATCAGAGCATAATTGCAACTCGATTTTAAAAGGCTTAATTTGAAATTCATATATTCGAATTCAAAGCAGAAATCGCCTTTATTTAAGGCATGATATATTGGGTCCAGAGGAACTTATGTGTATACAAACAGTTAAATCAACTTTATAAATAACAGAAACATTAACAGGATAATAATAGTATAAAATGTTGCTTTCAAACTTCAAAGAGAGAAATTATCAACGTAACATCTTGAAAGCCCACATCAGACCCACTACTAATTAGAATGTCAAAAGGTTACTCTCCTCTTGTTTTGCACAAGAGATTTCCCATCTGATAGTTATCCCACTGTGAACCATTTCTTCTGCCCTGATCCTATTGTGTGAAGACGTTTAGTGGATACACTACTTATAAAATGTCAAACAGGGCGTACGTTATAAGATAAAAGTAGGTCAAGGAATTTATTTTGAAACTTCAACACATGATACAATATAAATGAAAAAAAAATAAAAAAAATGATGTATTTTTGAATGTTTCTGGTTTATAGTTTATTAAGTTATGTCCAGACTGAAGCAAAAAGCAAATAACTTTTTATTTCGTATTGTTACCGGATGTTTCAAACACTGTTCAACAAGTAGCAACTCGATAAACAAATTTTTTAATATATTAATAATTAATATAAATTTTGCACATACAAGGAAAAACATGTTTGGACACGCTTTGCTTAAATTAGATACGAAATTAACCAAAAAAAAAAATTTAATAAAAAAATGTACCGATTAAAAGTACCGAGGTTTTCGGTACCGGTACACAAATATTCTATTGGGCGATATCGGTACTTTTTAAAAGTGTTTGGCGATATCGGTACCGGTATAAAAAGTATCGCTAGACACATGTACCGTGGTGCTGCCCACCTCTGATTGTCCTGAAGATAGTTGCAAAGAAGTATACGTCTTTGTTAAAAGAAAAATAAAAATAAAAAATGTCACTACTTTAAGGGTGTCTCAAATGAATTGAATGATCCATCCAACCCAGGTACGAACGGACCGACGGGGTGCGGACAGACGGGCTAACGGACCAACGGACCAACGGACCAACGGACCAACGGACCAACGGACAACGGACAACCAAGTAAAAGTGAACAAAGGTAAAGCAAATTAGTTTAGACGTCGACGAGGCTTCACGAGAAGGCTTTTCGAGATTAAGGGAGACTTCATAACTAGACTATTAGTAAACAAATTTAAGATCTTCCGTTGCGCCCCCTGTCCCCTTACCATACAAAACTTAAATAAACATTTAAATAAATAAGTCTTGACTACGCTTTAGATGAGAGAGGTTGTAAAATTTTCTACGGTTTGTGGAAAGGAGATACCTCAAACTACTGCCTAATTACATGATGAGTTACCAAGACTTATTATCCTGAAAGCGTGATCTAACTATGAAATATATTATATAAAAAAATGTACATTCCTTGCTATTACACACTATAACTATTAAATAGAGCTTAACTTGGCTTTATCACTTAACTCAAAATTGTGAGAATTTGTTCAGGTTGTTGCGAAGGGGACTACACCTCAAACACCTGCCAAATTCCTAGGATGCCACGTAGTTATTCTGAACCGCTCTGTAACATGATACATATTAAACAATTTAGGATTCCTTGCCTATTACACATATAAACAATTATAAATAAGCTGATACGCTTTATCTACTACGAATCAAATTCGTTAAATTGTTTTTCACATTTGGCCAAAGAGGAGTATACATCTGTTAAAACAGCCTGCCGGTTAGAATTGGGTGAAGCTAGTGAGTCACAAGATTATTATATTAAGTAAATGACCAGGCTCAGGCGTCGAAACCCATTGTGTGCCAATACAAATGTTTGAATTTCTTGATCACTGATTAAGCTAGCATAATGGACAATATAAAGTAACGACTGACACGCTTCACTAAGTCAAATGTGAAATTTGTTCAGCATAATGCCGGTTGATGCAGAAGAGTAGATACTGTAACACCAGTGCCCTAAATTCTGAGCTAGACCCTACAAATTATTACATAAAACCGTTCTAACATGATACATTTCAAGACAAATTTAAGATTCCTTGCTATTCAACTTTAACATATAATTACCTTGACAATTGTTTATCACTGACATAAATATGTAAAATTTTCTAACGGTTTTGCAAAGGAGATACCGTGACACGGAACCTGCAATTACCTAGGAGCCGCCAAATTATTAAATCTGAAACCTGATCTACGATGAATAGCGATATTAAACAAAATTTAGATTGCTATGCTTATGTACGATCCACGAGTTATCAGGACTAATATAAATAAGCGCTTGACTACGCTTTATCACTGAACAAAATTTTAGTTTTTCGACGTTGTGCAAAGTGATACTCAAACACCTGCCTAAATTACCTAGGAGCCCAAATTATGTATCTTAAAAACCAAGCTAAGATGAATAACACCATTAAACAATTAAATTTGTCTTGCTTAACATATAGACAATATAGAATAAGCTGTGGACTACGCTTTACACTCATCGAAGAGTTGTAAGAAAGTTTTTACGGTTGTGCAAAGGAGATGCCTCAAGGAAGCACTTGCCTGAATATACGAAGGCAGCCCAAATATTATCCTGAATAACCGATCTATCATGAATATCATATCTTAAAAAATGTAGATTCCTGGCTATTATCAATCATGATTAAACAATTAATAGGCTTGACTACGCTTAATCAGCAATCATATTGAGTGAATTTTTCACTGTTTGGGTGCAAAGGAGATACCTCAACACCTCGAAATTATATCCTTGGAGGCCAGAATTTAATCGTAATCTGAAACGCTGATCTACATGAATACATTATTAACACATTTAGATTCTTGCTATAAACATTATAACATGATATAAGTAGTTTGACTACGCTTTTCACTACACTTAAATTGGTAAATTTTTTATTATCATTTTAAAAGGAGATATCCGTTCAAACACATGCCTAATTTACGCTAGAGCCCAAAATAGTATCTTGAAACCCGATCTAACAGAATACTATTAAAACAAATTTATAGATTTCTTGGCTAGGTTCAGCATATAACATCATATAAAGTTAAGTTTTGCACCTACCATCTCTTGCTATTCAACTGCAACTTATGATCAATAAATTGCTAAATGATATTTATTTCGATGAGCGTTGGTAATGCAGAAGTGGCAAGTATGAGAACATCAATATATCAATTAGAGGAATAGCGCAAACGTCGGCCAGTATTAGAATGACTCTATGGTAAGGTATGAGCACTATGAGGTTTATTATGAAATGCCGATCTAAACATGAATACATATTTAAAACAAATTTGGATTTCATGCGTATTACAGACAATAACAATATAAATAAGTCTGACTACGCTTTATCACTACAGATCAATATGTGTAAAGTTTTTCAGTACGGTTGTTGCATTAGAAGATACTAACACACTGAATAATTATCTAGGAGCCCAAAATTGATCTGAAAACGATCTACATGAAATGCGAAATATTAAAAAAATTAGATGTCTTGGCTATGTTTAACATATTAACATTGGTAAAAAGCCCCACCCCTCCCTTGGAATAAAAATACGCTTTATCAGGACATTACTAACTGTAAATTTTCACGGTTGTGCTAAGGAGATTCATACACCTGCTAAATTACCTAGGAGCATTAATTATTATCTGAAACTATTTTAAAGGATAACTATATTAAAAAAATTTAGATTTCTGCTATTAACATTATAAACAACTATATAGCTTGACTACGCTTTAATACTACATCAAATTGTAAATTTTCCACGGTTGTGGCATAAGAGATTACTCAACACTGCTAGAATTACGTAGGAGCACAAAATTATTTATATGGAAACGATTGCTAACATGAATAGATAGTAAAAACAAATTGGTAGATTTCCGTTGCTATACAAGCATATAAAATAATAATACGAGCTGACTAGCTTAATCAACTACATCAAATGTAAATTTTTCACAATTGTGCAAAGGAGATACTCAACCTGCCTAAATGTACCTAGGAGCTCCAATTATTTTATCTTAAACGAGTCTAGCATGAATCACTCCATCTAAAACTAAATTTAGACTTCCGTTGTATTTACACATATAACTAATCATAATAATATAGCTTGACATCGTGCTTTATCAAGCTAATCAAATTGTAATTTTTCACGTTGTGCAAGGAGGATACCATGTCAAACACCTGCCTAAATTCTTTAGGAGCCCAAATTATTATATTAAACCGATCTAAACGTTGCGATTGATTTATAAACAAATTTTTAGATTTTCCTTGCTATTAAGCCTATAAGCAAGAAAATACGAGCTGACTCAACAGTTTTTTGACTACAATCAAATGTAATTTTTTCACGGTTTGTGCAAAGGGGATAACCTTAAAACGTCTGCTAAATTGACTAGGAGCCCAAAGTTTATTAATTCCTGAAACCGAGTCTAACATGAATACTAGTTAAAACAAGATGTGATTCCTTGCTATACACGACAATATAACAATATATAATACAGCTTGACTATCGCTTTATCACTACTCAATTGTGACATTTGTCACGTTGTGCAAGGAGAGTGACATTAAACAATTGCTAAATTACTAGGAAGCCTCAAATTATTTTCTGAACCTGATCTCCATGGAATACTCTTATTAAAACAAATTTAGATTCCTTGCTATTACACAAGTAACATATAAATTAGCTTGACTACGGCTTATCACTACCTCAAATTGTAAAAGTTTTTCACGGTTGTGCAAAGGAGATTACTAAACAACCTGCTAAGGATTACTAGGAGGCCAAATTAATTCTATCTGGCTGATCTTTCATTTTGATACGGCATTACAAGTACAATTAGGCATTGGCCTTGGGTAGACATATAAAGCAATGTAAATAAGCTTGACTAGCTTTATTTCACTAAACTCAAATTGTAACTTTTTTTCATCGTTGTGCGAAAAGGAGATTACTCAAACACATGCCTAAATTATCCTAGGAGCACAAAATTGATCATTGATAACCGATCCCTCTAACATGAATACTCATTATGTCTAGAAAGCTAAATTTTAGATTGTCTTGGCTATTACAAATATAACAATATAAATCAAGCTTTAAACTGCGCTTTTCACTACTTATCAAATTGGTAAATTTTCAGGTTGTGCAAGAGATACTCAAACACCTGCTAAATTACCTAGGTGAGCTCCAAATTTATTTATTTCAAACATTTCATAATACATGGAATACATTTTAATAACAAATTTTTAGGATTTCCTTGTATTGACCATATACATATATAAGGCTTGCTACGCTTTAGTCACTACAGTCAAATTGGTAATGTTTTACAATTGTGCAAGGAGACATAGCTCAAGGTTGCTGGCTATTACGTATGTTCAGTAATCGCTTTTCACCGATCTCGCTATGAATGCACTTAAAAAAACGGCATTTATAGATTTCCTTGCTATTACAGCTATGATAACAATATAAAAAGGCTTGACTACGCTATATCACGTAACAGCAAGTTGTAAATTTTTCACGGTTGTGCAAAGGAGAATACCTCAAACATGACCTGCCTAAATTACGCTGAGGAGCGCATATTATTGTACCATTGAAACCGTTTAACATGGAATACAATATTAAAACAAATTGTGAGTTTCCTTGTATTGACACATATAACAATGAAATTAGCTTTACATCTTAGCACAACATCAAATTGTAAATTTTCACGGTTGTGCAAAGGAGATATCTGATAAGACACCTGCCTAAATTAACTAGGACTATTTATGTGAAACCGATCTACATGAATCTATTAAAGAAAATTGTAGATTTCCTTGCTATTCACACATAAACATTATAGAATGAGCTTGCTATGCTTTATCCCTACAGATCAAATTGTAAATGTTTTTTCGGTGTGCAAATGAGTTACCTAAACACTGCCAAATTACCTGATGACCCAAATTAATTAATTGAAAGCCGATCTAACAATGGATAACCTATAAAAAATTAGATTTCTTGCTATTTATTAACATATACAATATAATATGCTGACTACGCTTTATACTACAATCAAATTGGTAACATTTTTCACAATTGTGCAAGAGAAATACCGTTCAACACATCTATAATTACATAGGATGCCAAATTATTATCTTTAGAAGCAGTTTAACATGAAAACATTAAAACAATTTAGATTTGCCTTGCATTACAACATCCCCTTGCACCTAGAATAAGGCCTTGACTACGGCTTTATCACTACATAAATTGTAAATTTTTCTTGGGTTGTGCAAAAGGAGATACGTGAACTTGCTAATTACTAGGAGACCCACATTATTTTATCTGAAACCGAGCTAACATGAATACACTTAAAGACAAATTTAGATTTCGTTGCTATTGACAGCATTAAAATATAAATAATGGCTTGACTTGCTTTTAATACTTACATAAATTGTAATTTCAAAAAAAACGGTTGATGCCAAAGGAGATACCTGACACACCTGCTAATTACCTAGGACGCAAATTATTAATCTGAAACATGATCTAACTATGAATACATATTAAATACAATTAGATTTCCTTGCTAATTACACATATAACAATAATAAATTCGCTTGACTACGCTTTATCACTCATCAAATTTTTGAATTTTTCAGCTATTTACAATTTGATGACCTCAAACACCTGCCTAATTTACCTTAGGAGCCCAAATTATTATCTTATACCGATAAAACTTGGTAACTGCTTAACAAATTTAAAAATTTCTTTTGCTTCATTTACAGACCATATAAAATAAAACCAGCTTGAATACGCTTATCACTACATCAAATTGTAAAATTTTCAAGGTTGTGCAAAGAGGAGATTATTCTTAACACTGCCTAAATTGACTAGGAGCCAAGATTGATCTGTCTGAACCGATCCTAACAGATGATACATATTAAAACAGAATTTGATTCTGTGCTATAAGTATACCATTATAAATAAGCTTGCCATACGCTTTATCATATTCTGTCTAAACAAAACTAACCGGGAAAAGAAAAAACTATGGCCAATGTAAAAGAACTGAAACGCGTCAAATAAAAAAAATAGATTTCCTGCTATTAGCCACATATACAATATAGAATAAGCACCTCTGACCTCCCAAGCTTATCAATAAACTCATTTGTAAATTTTCAGTTTGTGCACAGGAAGATAACCCTCAAAAACACCTGCGCTAAATACCGTAGCGCCCAAATTATTAATCTGAAACTCGATCTAGAACAGAATATATATTCACAAACAAATTTAGGATTTCCTTGCTATTACACAAAATAACAATATAAATAAGTTTGAACTACGCTTTTATTACAGTAAAATGTAAATTTTTTCCCAACTATTACTAAGGTAGATATCGTCAAACCTGCCTAATTACCTAGGAGCCCATAATTATTTCTAGAATCTTGGAAAATACATAGACATATTATACACAGAACTTTAGATTTCTTGCTATATACGCATACTATAAATATAAAATAGTTTTGTACTGCATTTATACTGACAGTCAAATTGTAAATTTTCACAGGTTGTTGCAAAGGGATACCCAATATATTTAGTAGATACTCAGGATCCAAATTATTATCTGCAACGATCATAACATGATAGCAATTAAACAATTTGGGATTTTCCTGTGGCTATTAACACATATTAAAATATAATTGAGGCTTGACTACCCTTTAAATCACTAATCTCAAATTGTAAAATGTTTTCTTACGGTTGTGCAAAAAGATACCTCAAACACATGCTTAAATTACCTAGGAGCCAATATTATTATCTAAAATGAATACATATTTAAACAAATTAGATTTCCTTGCTATTCCACATATAAAAATGTAAATAAGCTTGATTCTAATTTATCAATACTCAAAATCTGAAATCTTTCAAAACGTAGTTCCAAAGGCCAGTTCCAAGAATCCTCTAATTAAACCTAGGAGCATATAATTACTATCTGACCGATTCTAACATGAATAACATTTAAAAAAAATGTAGATATTCCTTGCTATTACAAGCACTATTAACAATTATACAATACTGAGCTTGACTGAAGCTTAATCACCTTAACAACACTGTAAATTTTATTCTCGACGGTTGTGCAATAGGAGATACATTCAACCGCCATGCCTAAATTTACCTAGAGCCCAATTATCTATTCTGAAAACCGATCTAACATTTGATCACTATTTTAAAGCATAGTCTAGATTCATTGCAATTCAAATAAAATATCAATAAGTCTTGACTACGCTCTATCATTCACATCAACAAATGTAAATTTTTCACAAGTATGCTGCCAAAGGATGTACCATCAAATCCCTGAAATTACGTGCGGACTCCCAAAATTATATGTCTCTAAAAGATCTAGCTTGAACACCATTAAGACAACATTCAGACTTCCTTCGCTATTACACTAAACGAATATACAATAAGCCCTGACTAAATCGCTTTATATACACGTACATTCAAATTGTAAATTTTTCTCACGATTGTGCGCATAGGAGATAAATCAAAAACCTGCCTAAGTAATTACAAATAGAGCCCAAATTATCTCTATGAAACCGTCTAACACAGAACTACATATTCAAAAAATTTAGGATTGTTCATTGCTAATTACAACATATAAAATATATAAGGCTTGACTATCGCTTTTTCTTTGCTACACTCAAAAATTGTATTACTTTCATCGTTTTGTGAAGGAGATACCTCAAACTTCTGCTTAAGTTACCTAGGAGCCCAAATTACTTATCATGAAGACCGATCTAACATGAAATACAAATTAAAACAAATTTAGATATTATTATTATTAAATAACAATATAACCAATATAATAATGCTTGACTTCGCTTTAATCACTACACTAAACTTGTGAATTCTTTTCACGGTTGTTGTCAAGAGAGGAAATCCTTAAAACATCTTGCGTAAAATTACCATAAGGAGGCAAATTATTTTATCTGAAACGAATCTAACAATTGATACTTCTTATAACAAACTTTAATTTCCTTGCTATTCTACGAATATAACATATAAAATAAGCTTGACTACGGCTTATCTGCAAATCAATATTTAATTTCTATTACGTGTGCAAAGGAGATACTAAACGGGCCTGCTTAAAAATGACCCTAGGAGCCAAATTAATTATCTGAAAACCGATCTAACATGAATACATTTAAACACAAAGAAAAAGATTTATGCTACATTACAACATATACACAATATATAAATAAGGAGCGTAACTGCGCTTTTATCATACCATAAATTGTGAAATTTTTTCAGGGTTGTGCAACGAGAACCACTAAAAACATCTATAATTTACCTGGAGCCAAATTTATTATCTGAAACCGATCTACATGAAAATCATATTAAAACAAATTTAGGAATTTCTTAGCTATTATACATATAAGCAATATTAATAAGCTTGACTACGCTTTATCACTACATTCAAATTGTGAATTTTTCACAATTGTGCAAAAGGAATGACCTCAAACACCTGCTAAATTACTGAGGTTTAGCACCATTATTATAATATAGAATGTGATACACATTAAATACAAATTTTAGATTATCCTTGCTATACACATATAAAAATATACTAATAAGCTTGACTACGCTCTACTGCTACACAGTTGTAATTTTCACGGTTGTGCGAAGGAGTTACCTCAAACACCTGCTAAAATTACCTAGGAGCCAAATCTATTATCTGAATGCCGTCTCAACCATGAATACATGATTCAAACAAATTTAATTTCTTGCTACAACATATAAAATATCTTAGCTTACATCGCTTTATCTACAAACATCAAATTGTAATTTTCCACGGTTGTGCAAAGGAGATATGAAGAACACCTGCCTAATATTACATAGGACTCAAATTATTATTCTGAACCGATCTAGAATGAATAACATATTAAATTTAGATTTCTTGCTATTACACATAACATGATAAATAAGCTTGACTACGCTTTAGTACACTACATCAAATGTAAATTTTTTTTCGGTTGTGCAAAGATGAGTTACCGTCAAACACCTGCCTACATACTATGGAGCCGCCAGATTATTATCTGAAAAGCGATCTAGCATGACATACATATTAAAACAAATTTAAGTTTCCTTGCGTATTACATCACATATAACAATATAATATAGCTTGACTACGCTTTATTATAACTAAGTCAAATTGTAAATTTTTCACATTGTGCAAGGAAGATAAACACTTGCCTAAATTACTAGGAGCCCAAATTATTATTCTTAAACTGATCTAGCATGAATACACATGTAAACAAAATGTTAGATTTCCTTGATTACATCATAATAAATGATATAATAAGATATAAAACTCGCTTTATCACTACATCAAAATTGTAAATTTTCACGGTTGTGCAAAGGAGATACCTCAAACACTGCCTAATTTACTTAGGAGCCCAAAAATTTTATTGACTGGAAAAGCGATTAAAGTGAATACATATTAAAACAATTTTAGATTTCCTTGCTTATTACAACATAGATAACCAGATATAAATAGCTGACATGGCTTTATCATTCACATAAATTTGTAAATTTTTGCATCGGTTGGTGCAAAAGGAGCGATACCTCAAACACTTGCCTCAATTGACTAGGAGCCCAAATTATTTATCTAAACCTGATCTACATGAATATCATTTTAGAATCCAGAATTTAGAATTTCCTTGTATTAAAACATATAACAATAATAATAAGCTTGACTAATTATTTATAATACATCAAATTTGTTCAAATTTTTACGGTTGTTGCAAGGAGATACTCAAACACCTGCCTATATTACATTGGAGCCCAAATTAGTCTAAGACCAATCTAATGAATACAACATTAAAAAAATTAAATTCTTTGCTAATTACACATATAACAATATGATAGGAGCTTGACTCGCGTTTATTCATGACATTCAACATTGTAAAATTTTCTGTTGTGCAAGAGTACTCAAACCCTGCCTAGATTACTAGCCCAAATATTATCTGAAACCTGACTAACAGATACATATTAACCAATTTAGATTTCTTGCTATTACATACTAAATATAAATACTAGCTGATATTTCTTAAATTACTTAAATTACAATATTGTAAAATTTTTTTCAACGGTTGTGCAAAGAGATACCTAAAACACCTGCTAAATGAACTAGGAGCCCAAATTATTTATCTTAAACCGATCTAGACATGATAACATTATCTATAAAAGAAATAATTGATTTTCCTGGCTATTTAGCACATTATACATATATATAGTTGACTACGCTTTAATACAGTATCAATATTGTAAATTATTTCACGTTTGTTGCAAGGAGATACGTCCACATCGCCTAAATTAGTAGGAGCTCAAACTTATGTATTGAAGCCGATTCTAACATGAATAATATTAAACAAATTTAGATTCCTTGCTATTGTTCGCATATATACAATATAAATAGTTTGACTAGCCTTTTTTAGTGCATGTAAAATGTAAATTTTTTTACGGTTGTGCAAAGGAGATACCGTAAACACCTGCCTAATTAACCTATGAGCCCAATTATTATCTGAACCGATCTAACAGAATACATATTATAACAAATTTAGATTTCCTTGCTATTAACATATAACAATATAAATGAAGTTTACCATCAACGCTTTATCACTTAATCAGAATGGTAATTTTCACGTGTGAAAGATGATAACAGGTCAAACAGCCGCCTTAGAATTACTAGTGAGTCATAATTATTATCTGAAACCGATCTGAACATATACAAATTATTAAAAACAAATTTGAATTTCCCTTGCTATACACATATAACAATTTAATTAGGCTTGACTACGCTTTATACTACAATCAAATTGTAAGTTATTCCAACGGTTGGCAGAATAACCTGCAACACCTGAATAATTTACCTAGGACCCAAATTAATTATCTGAAACGTGATTTATTATCAAACAGTGCATATAAAAATAATTGATTTTCCGCTTGCCTTACACTTATAGAATTGTAAAATAGCTTGACATTACGCTTTAACTAATACATCAAATATCTGTGAAATTGTGTCTCACGGTTGTTCAACAGTGAATACTCAAACACCTGTAAATTACTAGGAGCATAAATTAATTATCTGAAACCGATCTAAATGAAATAAATATAAATAAATTTTTAGATGTTTTCTATTCATGTAACAAAATAAATCAGCTTGACTACGCTTTATCACTACATTCAATTGTAAAATTTTGTCACGGTTGTGCAAAGGAGATACTCAAACAGCCTGCCTAAATTACGTAGGAGCCAAAATTATTTAACTGAAACCGATCTAACATGATAACATTATTAAAACAAATTAGATTTCATTGCTATTACTATCAATATAACAAATAATAAGTCTTGACTACGCTTTAGTCAACTACAGTTCAAAGACTGAATTTTTCATCGAATTGTTGCAAAGGGAGAATACCGTCAAACACACTTGCTAAATGTACCTTATAGGAGCTCAAATTATTGATTAAACTCGATCTGATGATCGAAATACACATTCAAACAAATTATAGACTTCCTTGCTATTTAACATGAAAGATAATCATAAATGAACATCTTTTGACATTGATGGCTTAATCACTTACTCTAGTTGGTAATTTTTCAACCCGTTGTGCAAAGGAGGATACGTCTAACAACCTGCCTAATACCAAGAGCCAAATTATTATATGGAAACCGATCTAGACATGAATAATATTAAAAAATTTAAGATTTTTTGCATGTGAAAAAAGTACCAATTTAATAAGCTTGACATATCGCTTTTTTCAATTACAATCAAAATTGTGTTTTTTCCCGTTTGTGAAAGGAGATACCATAAATTCTGCCTAAATGTACCGTAGGAGCAAATTATTATCTGAAACCGATCTAAACATAATACAAGTTAAAACAAATTTAGATTTTCCTTGCTATTACAAAATACAATTATAAATAAGCTTGACTTCGCTTTATACCAACATCAAATTGAAGTTTATTCCCGGGTTGTGCAAAGAGATACCTTAAACACCTGCCTAATTTACCTAGGAGCGCAAATTATTATGCTGAACTGATCTAACAAATTATGATTAAATATTCGTGTAAAGTTGTGTATGAATACATAACATATAAAATGTAAAACTTTCCAACGCTTTATGACATGACATATAAAGTTGTAATATGGTGTGTTCGGACGTTGTGGAAAGTGAGATATCCGTCAACATGCTTAAAAGATTACTAGAGCCAGAATTATTATCTGAAACCTAGATCTAACATTATATTAATTTTTAAAAGAAATTAGTTTTCTTGGTATTACAATATATACATTTGTTATATAGGCTTGGACTATTACGCTCTAATCACTACGATCAATTTGAGTAATTTTTTCAACGGTTTGCGATAAGGAAGGAAATAGCCTCAAGCACTGCCTAATTACTAGGCCCAAATTATTACTGAACTGATTAACATGAATATCATATTAAAAAAAAATTAGATTTCCCTGTCTATTGAATCTAGAAAATATATAATAGCTTTACGGCTTTATACTACTCAAATATGTAAATTTTTCAGGGTTGTGCAAGGAATTACCTAATAACGCCTGGCTTAAATTACCTTAGGAGCCAATTATTTATCTAAAGCGATCTAACATGATACAGTATTAAAAACTAAATTTAGATTTCTTGTATTCACATCATTAATCAATATATAATCAGGAAGTCCTAAACCAGTTGATGATCCAGGTAAATTTTGCAGCAATTGGTAGATAGGTGGAAGACCCAGATTTCCTGGAATTATTGGGATTCCTCCTGGGAAACCTACACGACGTTGAGCGATGGATGGGATCAAACCTCCTGCTTCGCGTAGTTCTTTAATTTCTTTAAGAAGCTCGAGTCTACAAAGTCCAACTCTTGTTTATTATCTCTATTGTCAACAAGAATCCCCTTTAAATCGATTTAATATGTTTATTATTTGCTTAAATTAATCTCTCAGTTTGGTACTAGTAGAGTTCCAATAAGTCGCAATTTTGATTTTAAATCACAAAAATCCTTGTAAATTTTTCATCGTTGTGCAAAGGAATACCTGAAGCACGTGCATAAATTACTAGGAGCGCCTAAAGTTATTTATTCATGAAACTTTTTTGATCTAAAGATGAATACATATTTAAAGGTACTAAAATTTAGTATTTTCTGCTAATTTTCACACGATTATACGAATATCAAGATATAGGCTTTGAACTACGATTATGACTTACAATCAAATTGTAATTATGTGTTTTGTAATCGGCTAGAATAGGATAAAACACACACCTTCCTAAATTCCTTAGGAGCCCAATATTATTATTGAAATCCGTCTGAACAGTGAATACATATTAAACAAATTTATTGATTCCTTGCCTATCACACATATAACACACATATAACAATATAAAGTTTTACTATCTTTTATCACTACATCAAAGTTTAAAGTTTTTTTGACTGTGTGCGCAAACGGATGATACATCAACACCTGCTAAATACCTAGGAGCCCAAATTATTATCTTAACCGATCTTATACGATGAATCACGTATTTGAAAATTTTAATTTTAGACAAAAATAATATCACATTATAAAAATATAAATAGAGCTTGTGTGCTCTTTATCACTGCATTAAATTGTAAATTTTTCAGGTTTGTGCAAATCTATGTTAATACACCTGCCTAAATTACTAGGACCAAATATTATCTGAAACGAGCTAGACATGAATCTAATATTAACCAATTTAAATTTCTTGTATATCACAATAACAATATAAATAAGCTTGGACGTACGCTTTTATTCTTAGTACGATTAGTTGTAAATGTGTTCAACGGTTTTTTTTGGGGCACAAGAGATACTCAAACACTCTGCCTAAATTCTCTTTTAGGAAGCACCAGAAAAAACAAATTTTTACTGAATACCATTAACATGAATACAATTAATAACAAATTTAGATTTCCTTGCTTATATCAGCATAATAACAATACAATAATGCTTGATAATGCTTTATCTACTCAAATTGTAAAATTTCACGGTTGTGGAAAGGAGTACCTCAAACGACCTGCTAATTACTAGGCCATTTAAGTTATTGGAAACCGATTACAGGAATAGATATTTAAATAAAAATACATTTCCTTGATATTACCATATACGAATATATATTAAGTTAGACTGCGCTTTATCATAACATAAATATTGTAATTTTTAGGGTCTGTGCAAGGAGAGTACCATCAACACATGAATAATTACCCTAGGAGTAACAATTATATCTGAACGCGATCCTAACATAATCCATTTAAATACAGAATTTAGAATTTCCTTGCTCATTCAACTATAACAATAAATTAAGCGTTGCTACGCTTTGAATCATACATAATTGTAATTTTTCGCCAATGCTGCAGAGAGAATACCTAAAACAACATGTAAATTGCATGTAGGAAGACCCCAAATTTTAATCTGAAACAGATCTAAACTGTAATATTTAAAGAAATTTAGATTTCTTGCTAATTACACATATAACAATGTAAATAAGCTTGGCTACGTTTATTCACTACATCAAATTGTAATTTTACGGCTTGGCAAGAGATACCCGAAACACCATGCGCTAAATTACTAGGAGCGCCAAATTATTATCTGAAAACCGATCTAAAGAAAGTATAACAAATTTTAGAGTTCCCTGCTATTAATCATATATACATATAATAAGCGTTAACTGGCTTATACGTACATCAAATTGTAAAATTTTTCAGTATTGTAAAGGAGATACCTCAAAACCTGCCTAATTAACTAGGAAGCCCAAATTTTATCTGAAACCTGTCTAACATGATACTCATATTAAAACTTAAACTGCTAACTGCTCTAAATATAAATATAAAAGCTTGAAGAAAATATATTTATGCACTAATCCAATTGTAAATTTTTCATGGTTTTGCAAAGGATACCTCCAACACCTGCCTAATTACCTAGGACCCAAATTAATTATCTTAAACGAATCTAGAGCATGGAATACACATTAACAATTTAGAATTTGATTGCTATTAACACATATAAAATATAAATAACAGGCTTGGAATACGCTTTTTCACTACATCAAATGGTAAATTTTCACGGTTGTGCAGAGGAGATACCTCAAACACTGCTAAATTACCTTATGGAGCCCAAATTATGACCTGAAAGCCGTCTAAGTAATGAATATATTAACACATAATTTAGATTTACGTATTACACATATAACAATATAAATAAGCTTGACATCGTCTTTGATCACAACATCAAAATTGTAAATTTTTACGTTGTGCTAGGAGATCTGGAACACCCTGCCTAAATATAGGGTTACCCAATTTTATCTGAAACGATCTATAATGAATACATATTAAAACAATTTAAGATTCCTTTGCTATTACACATATAAGAAAAATAATGCTTGACTACGCTTTATACGTACAAATCTCATTGTAATCTTTTTGTTTCGGTTGTGCAATGAGTTCCGTCGAAACACCTGCCTAAATTAGCCTAGGAGCCCAAATTATTTATTGAAACCGATCTAGACATGAATGCATATTAAAACAAATTTTAGATTTGCCTTTGCTATCACAGCATTAACATTATTAAATAAGCTTGACTACTCTGTATCAATTAATTCAAATTGTAAATTTTTCACGGGTTGTGCAAAGAGACCGTCAAGACAACCTGCAAAATTTATCTAGGATGCCCAAATTATTATCTGAAAAGGATCTAATGAATACATATTAAAACAATTTAGATTTCTTTGCCATTCACAGTATAAAATATACAATAGCTTGATCGCTTATCAAATGCACAAATTGGTACATTTGTTCACGGTTGGTGCAAGGGAGATACCTTTAATACACTGCTAAAGTTACCTAGAGCCCAAATTATTATCTTGAAACGATCTAACAATGATATATACTTAAAACAAATTTAAATTTCCTTTGCTATAAACACAGTATAAAATATAATAAGCTTGACAAGCGCTTTATCTTTACATCAAATTGTAAATTTCACGGTTGTGCAAGGAGATACTCAACCACCTGCTTAAATTACCTAAGGGTCCAAATTATTACATGAACAAAGTAAAACAAGGTGAAATTAATATTAAAACAAATTTTAGATTTCCTTGCTTAATGACACATATAACAATATAAATAAGTTGACTACGCGCTTTATACTACATCAAATTGTAAAATTTTCGCACGGTTGTGGAAAGAGATAACGTCAAACATGCTTAAATTTACCTAGGGGCTCCAAATTATTAATTCAAACCGATCTAGACTGAATAAATATTTAAAAAAATTACATTTCTTGCTATTACATATAAATATATAAATCTTAAATCCTTTATCACTACACTAAATTGTAAATTTTTCAGGGTTGTGGGCAAGGAGATATCCACTCAAACACCTGCCTAAATAGCCTAGGAGCCCAAATTTATTATCTGAAACCGATCTAACAATTATACATATTAAAAAAAAATATTTAGTTTCTTTGCTATTTCAACATATATCAATATAAATTAGCTTGACTAGGCTTTTCACAGCATCAAATTGTAAAATTTTCAACAATTGTGTAAAAAAAAAAAAGGATATATAACTGCCTAATTACCTAGGAGCCAAATTATTAATCTAAAACCTGTTTGAACCAATACATCATTAAACAAATTTAGATTTCCTTCTATTACACATATAACAATATAAATAATGTTGACTACGCTTTATCACTACATAATTGTAAATATTTTCACCTGTTGTGAAAAAGGAATATCCTTCAACAACATGTGCCTAAATTACGCTAGGAGCCCAAATTTTATCTGAATACCTGGATCTAACATGGAAGTAATATTAATAAACATTTAGATTTCCTTTGCTTTTTTAATTAACAATACAATATATATAGCTTACTACGCTTTAATCACGTACATCAAATTGAAATTTTTTTTAGAATGTTGCAAATGAGTTACTCAACAACCTCTTGTAACTAGGAGCCCTAAATTATTATCTGAAAGCGATCTAACATAATACATATTAAAACAAATTTAGATTTCCTTGGCATTACACATATAACAATAAATAAGCTTGACTACGTCTTATTACTACATCAAATTGTAAATTTTTCAGGGGGAGGGGCGGTGTGCAAGGAGATACCTGAAAACCTGCCGTAAATTAACTAGGACCCAAATTATTATCTGAACCGATCTAACATGAAACGTATTAAACAATGTATGACTTTCCGCATTAGTACACATATAACATATCTAATAAGCACTTCAATTGGCTTAATCACTACACTCAATTGTAAATTTTTCAGGGTTGTGCAAGGAGATCACCTCAAACATCCTGCAAATTACCTAGGGCCCAATTTTATTCTGAACCGATCTAAACATAATATTCTATATTAAATACAATATTTAGATTTCCTTTGCATTGACAGCTATTAACATTAAATAGCTTGACTACGCTTATCACTACATCAATTGGATTGAAATTTTTCTAGGGTTGTGCCAAAGGAGTACCTCAAACCCTGCCTAAATTTACCTAGGAGCCCAAATTATTATCTAAAGCGATCTAGCATCGAATATAATTAACAATTTAGATTTCTTGCTATTTACATCATATAACAATATAAACTAAGCTTGATACGCTTTATCACTACAAATTGGAAATTTTCACGGTTGTGCAAGGAGATACCTCAACACCTGCCTAAAGTTACCCAGTAGGAGCCCACATAACTGAGACGGTTCTACAACATGAAATACATATAAAGACAAATTTTTAGATTTACTTGCATTGACACATATACAATATAAATAGTAGCTTGCACAATTCGTTATCAAAATTCAAAATTTTTAAATTTTTCGACGGTTGTGCAATAGGAGATACCGTGAAACACCTGCCTAACATTACCTAGGAGCGCCAAATTATTATCTGAAACCGATTTAAAATGTAAATAGTAAAAGCAAATTTAAGCAGTTACTGTATTATACATTATAACAATAAAAATAACTTGACTACGCTTTATCACAAATTTATATTGGTAAAATTTTTTTTCGGGTTTGTGGCAAAGAGTTATCCTCAAACTGCCTAAATGTTATAGGAGCCAAATTGTATTAGGTTATCCCTCTCTCCGGCAATTACTTCTAAATTTGGATTTCGACTAATAATCACTATAACAATATAAATTAATCTTGCACCCCTGCTATATATCTGAACGAATTTGATTTTGATTTTTTTTTAAAATAAATCTCCTGAATATCATCAGCTCATCAGTTCTTCAAATTATTTCCTCTCTCATTAGTCAAACTTAAATATTTCAAGACTTGTAAAAGTTTGAATATTAACATTAGAAGATTGATGAAAATTTTTCAAAGAACAGGTTACAGTTTTAAATATCTTCTCAGCACTCTTCAGACAAATTCATTGATTTATACCTACAAATAAGCTTAGAAAACCTTTCGCTTCTGTAAATTTTGGATATTATCCTCTATTTATAAGTGTGATAGGCAACATAGAAAATGGCATACCTTTAATAAGCATTTATTTAATTTAAAAAAACACCACCAAACACCAATGTGTTGAATTTGTATAGAAGCTTCCTTGATAACATTTAATGATTATTTAACTATAATATCTAATCGAAGAAATTGTATCGTAGGTTTATGATAATGGATGATGCTAGTGATGATACTCACGATAATAGTAATCTTTCCACTTGCTTAAATTCTAAACATTGACTTCTACGTACCAATGCGTTAAACAGTCTAGAAAATGACATATATTTGTATAAATATTTGATTAATTAAATTTACACAATAATTAATGTTGAATTTGTAGCAGCTACCATAAGAAATTTTTATTACGTATAATACTTATATTACCTACCAGAGGGGATTGTTTTGTAGACATTATAATATAGGATAATATACTAGTTATGACACTAATGATGGTAGCAATCCTTTTCCTTTGTGTAAATTCTAAACATTGGCTGCTGTGTACCAATGCGTTAGGCAGCCTAAAAAATTATCAACTTTTAATAGCAAAGAAATTAAATTTGTTATAATTTGTATTCATGTTGAATCGGTTTTAGATAATAATTTTGGGCTTCTAGTAATTTAGGCAGGTGTTCGAGGTATCTCATTTGCACAACTGTAAAATTTTACAATTTTTTTGTAGTAATAAAGTCAAGTTAATTTTATTGTTATATGTGTTATTAGCAAGGAAATCTAATTTCTTTTAACCTTTTTCTTTTTCGCTCGGTTTCAGAAATAAAATTGGGCCATAGGTAATTAAGGCATGTGTTTGACGTATCTCTTTGCCCAATAGTAAAAAATTTACTTTGATGTAGTGATTAAGTGCGAGTCAAGCTTATTTTATGTTATAATGTAATAATAGCAAAATCTTAATTTGTTGTAATTTGTATTCATGTTAGAATCTGTTTCAGAAAAAATCTTGGGCTCCTAGGTATTCCGGCAGTGGTTTGAGGTATCTCTTTTTCACCACTGTACAAAATTTACAATTTGATGTAGTGATAAAGCGTAGTCATGCTTATTTTTTAAATTGTTATATATGTTAATAGAGAATTAAATTTGTATAAGATATGTGATTTCGTGTTAGATCAGTTCAGATAAATTTGGGATCCTAGGTAATTTGGATGTGTTTGAGGTATCTCCCTTTCACATATAAAGCGTAGTCAGCTTATTTATATTGTTCAAATGTATATGTGTAATAAATCTAATTTGTTGTATACAAATTAATGTTAGATCGGTTTAGATATTAATTTTGGCTCCTAGGTATTTTAGGCAATTGTTTGAGGTATATTCTTTGCAAAACCGTAAAAAAATTTCAAATTGTTGGTGATAAAGCGTAGTCAAGTTATTTATTTTTATATTGTAATAGCCTGGAAACTAAATTCTTATATTAATGTATTCATGGTTATCGGTTTCAGATAATAATTTTGGTTTCTAGGTATTTAGGCAGTTGTTTGAGGTATTCCCTTTTTTGGTCTGTAAAACTTTTACAATTTGATAATGTAGTAATAAGCGTAGTCAAGCTTATTTATATGTTTAGTGTGTATAAAAAGAAATCTAATTTGGTTGTATATTTCATGATAGTTAGGTTTTCAGATAATATTTTGGGCTCTATGTAATTTAGGCAGGTTTTTCAGGTATCTCCTTTGCACCCGTGAAAAACATACAATTTGATGTAGTGATTAATGTAGTCCAGCTTATTTATTGTGTTTATATGTTAATAGCAAAGAAATCTAAATTTGTTGTTATGTTATTATGTTAGATTTCGGTTTCAGATAATATTTTTGGCTCCTAGTTAATTTAGGCAGGTTTTTGAGGTTTTTCCTTTGCACATCCCTAAAAAAATTACAATTGATGTAGTAATAATTAGTCAAGCTTATATATAATGTTATATGTGTATAGGCAAAGAATTAAATTGTTGGCATCTGGTATTCTGTTAGAATTGGTTTTCAAATAATACATTTGGGCTCTAGGTAATCTTAGCAGGTCTTTGAGTATCTCCTTTGGCACAACCTTACAATTCCACGATTTAATGTAGTATAAAGCTGTCAGGTTTTTTATTTGTTATAAATGTGTAATAGATGAAATCCCAATTTTATTGTAATATGTAATCATGATAGACTGGTTTCAGATAATAATTTGGACTCCTAGTTTAATTTAGGCAGGTTTTGAGGTATCTCCTTTTTACAACGCTAAAATTTACAATATGATGAAGTGGATAAACGTATATATATGTTTATACCGGGTGTAATACCAAAGAATCTAATTCTTATATATGTATTCATGTTAGATCGTTTCAGATAATAATTTTTGGTCTTCTAAGTAATTTAGGCAGGTGTTTTGGGTATCTCCTTTGCATAACTTTAAACATTTGCAATTTGATGTAGTGAAAAAGCGTGTCAAGCTATTTTATATTGTTATATTTGGTATAGCAAAGAAATCTAAATTTGATGCAATAGCGTATCATGTTGAATCGGTTTCAGATAATAATGTTGGCTTCTAGGTAATTTAGGCAGGCGTTTGAGGTATCTTCCTTTGCACAACCGCTTAAAATTTAAAATTTTATGTATAAATCAGCGTAATCAAGCTTATTTAAATTGTTTAATGTGTAATAGAAAAAATCTAAATTTGTTGTAATATGTATTAATGTTAGATCGATTTCAAATAATATATGGGATCAAGGTAATTTAGGCAGTAAACGAGGTATATCTTTGCACAATTAAAGTTTTACAATTTGATGTAGTTAAAAAGCGTAGATCAAGCTTCTTTTATATTTTTATATGTGTAGTAGCAAAGAATCTAAATTGCTTATAATATGTATTCATGTTAGAATGTTTTCAGATAATAATTTGGGTTCTAGGTATTTAGGTAGGTGTTTTGAGGTATCTCCTTTGCATAACCGTAAAAAATTATAATTAAATGTAAATTATTAACGTAGTCAAGCTATTTTATATTGTTATATTTGTATATAGCAAATCCGTTAATTTTGTTTAATGTAATTTCATGTTGATCGGTTTCAGATAATTGATTTTGGCTGCTAGGTAATGGCAGGTTTATGAGGTATCTCCTTTTCACAACCGTGCAAAATTTACAATTTGATGTAGTAATGAAGCGGAGTCAAGCTTTTTTATATTGTTTATGTATGTAATAGCAAGAAATCTAAATTTTTTTTATATATGTATTCCTGTTAGATCAGTTTCAGATAATAATTTGGGCTCTAGTTAATTTAGGCAGGTGTTCAGGTATCTCCTTTGCACAAGCGTAAAAAATTTACAATTTGATGTAGTGGGAAAGCGTAGTCAAGCTTTTTTATAGTGTTATTTGTGTAATATCAAGAAAGAAATCTAATTTTGTTGTAATTTGTATTCATGGTTTAGATCGGTTTCAGATTATTTTTTGCTCCTAGGTAATTTAGGAGGTGTTTGAGGTATCTCCATGAAGAATCTAAAAAATTACAATATGAATTTAGTAATAAAGCGTAGTCAAGCTTAATTTTATCTGTTTTAATGTTTTTGAAAAAAAATTAAATTAATTATAATATGAATTTTATATGGATATGGTTTCTGAATAATAATTTCATCAGAGTTTTAAATCTGTTTTGAGGTATATGCTTTTGCACAATAGTAAACAAATTTACAAATTTGATGTAGTGATCAAGCGTTTTCAAGCTTTTTTATAGTGTTATTTGTGTAATAGCAAAGAATCTAAATTTATATGTAAATTGGGTGTTCATTTAGATCGGTTTCAGATAACATTTTGGGGGCTCTAGTTAATTTAGGCAGGTTTATTAAGGTATTTCTTTGAAACGCCTGTAAAAAATTTTACAATTTGATGTAGTGATGAATCGTAGTCAAGCCGCATTATTGTTATATGTTGTAATAGCAAAGAATAAAACATTTATTGTAATTGTATTCAATTGAAATCATTAATATAGAAAACCCCTTAATGTTAATAATTTTTAAAACATTTTAAATATGCTCTTAGGTATAAAAATCGTATTTTAATTTTCATGCGTTTTTAAATTCCTACCCTAATTAAAATATTTTAGAATAATATCTAAATTTGTTTTTTAAAATGTAATTCATGTTAGATCGGTTTCAGATATAATTTGGGCTTCCTGTAGTTTTAGGCAGTCTTTGAGGTTTTCTCATTTCATAGCTTGTTCAAAATTGGTAGGGAATTCCATTGGTATTGAAAGGTTTTTGTAAATAGTATTTTTTATAGTAATAGGATAATCAAATCATAATTTGTTTTAATTGTGTTCATGTTAGATTAGTTTCAGATAATAATTTTGGGCTCCTAGTAATTAAGGCATGTGTTTTGAGGTATCTCCTTTTGCACATCCATAAAATTTTTAACAATTTTGATAATATGATTAAGAGTAGTCAAGCTTATTTATATTGTTATATGTGTATGAGCAAGAATCTAAATTTGTTGTAATTGTATTCATGTAGACTCGGTTCAGTAAGTAATTTTTTGGCTCTAGGTAATTTTAGGGTGTGTTTGAGGTATCTTATTTTCATAACTGTACGAATTTTCAATTTGATGTATTAGATAAGGGAGTCAAGCTATTTATATTGTTTTATTGTAATGCAGCAAAAAATCTCAAATTTGTTTTTAATTATGTATACTGTCAGATCAGTTTTCAGAAATAATTTCGGGCTCCTAGGTATTTAGGCAGGTGTTTGAGGTATTCTCTTTTACAATAAATGTACAAAATTTCAATGAGTAGGTGATAAGCCGGAGTCAGCTTATTTAATAATGTTAATATATGTATAAGCAAAAAATTAATTTTTAATAATATGTTTTCATGTTAGTTCGGTTTCAATAATTGTGACTCTTAAGTAAAGATGGGAAACCTGTTAGAGATAAATCTGTTACACAACCTTAAAAAATTTACAATTTAGGAAGTGTAAAGTGTAGTCAAGCTTATTTAATTTGTTATATGTGATTCCAAAAATTTAATTTGTTTTTTATTTTATTCATGTTAGTCGCTTTCAGATAATAATTTGGGCTCCTATTGAATTTAAACAGGTGTTTGACGTAAATCTTCTTTGCTCATCGTAAAAAATTTACAATATGATGAAGTGATAAGGCATAGTCAAGCTTATTTATATTGTTATGTGTGCATAGCATAGACATCTATGTCTTTATATGTATCATGTTTAGATCGATTTCTTGATAATTTGGCTCCTAGGTAATTAAGGCAGGTGTTTCATTTATCTCTTTTTTCATACTATACAACTATTTCTTGTAGTGATTAAGCGTAGTTCAAGCTTATTTATAGTTTATAGGCCTAAGTTATCATTTAAAAACAATGTTGCCCACTATGTAATCCATGTTTCGGTTTCAGATAATTATTAGGGCTCCTAGGTAATTTTAGGCAGGTGTTTGAGTATCTTCTTTACAACCGTTACAAATTTACAATTTGATGTAGTATTAAGGCGTCAAGCTTATTTATATGTTTATGTGTAATCGCAAATAAATCTAAATTTGTGATAAATTAGTATTCATGTTAGATCGGTTTCAGATAATATTTAGGCTCCTAGGTAATTTGGAGGTCTTTGAGGTTCTCTTTTGCTCAACGTTAAAAAATTCAATTTGATGTTGTGTTAATTGTAGTCAAGTTAATTTATATTGTTATATGTTTATATACTTCACCCTGGACGAACTTCTGGCATTCTCATCTTCTAATCTCTCTTCGGTGTCTTTGCTTTGCCGTGATTACATTCGAATCGGTTCATGGGCTCCTGGAATCTACGAAACGTTAGGAAGGCCGTGGCCCAGATGGCATTCCTCCCGAAGTTTTGAGGGAGTGTGCCTTCCGTGCTATCCCCAGCCTTCGTTCAACTATATCTCCTATGTCTAATACTACACTTTCCTCGTGGTTGGAAGCACGCTATTCAACTATTTCGAAAAAAGGAAGCGCTCTGATCTTCTATCGCCCTATAGTCTTACTTGTATTCTCTCTAAATTGTTTGAAAATCTTATCAACTCTCATTTTCTTAGATCATCTGAATTATTCACTTCTTTCCGATCGCAGTACGGACTTCGGCGCTCGAGGTCTCTGGCGATATACTTTTCTTCTTACTGATTTCTGGTTTTCGCCTTAGAATAGCGGGGGACTTGCGTTGGGTGCGCTTGACATATCAAGCATTTGACCGAGTATCACACGCGTCCTGCTCTCCAAGCTCCTCCTTTGGGTTTCTCCTTCTCTTTGCCTATTATTTCTAGTTTTCTTTCAAATCGCTCATATCGGCTGTTGTTTGATGGGCGACTTTATTCTTCTTTTCTGTCATTTTCTCAATCATCTGGTTTCTGTCACCTAGTGTTTTCCTACTTTTCATTAATGATTTCTCACCTGCACTTCTAACTCTATTCACTCATAGGCCGATGACTCGACTTTCATTCTTCAACTCATTTATCTGCTCTTTTACTCTTTAGAATTGCCTCTCGTCTTAATCTTTCGATTTTTAATTTCTCGCTGTTCTGGAATAGAATATCCGGGTGGGTCGTCTACTCTGAATTCATTCTTAAAAACTCACTTCTACAAATCTTCTTTCTAAGACACCAACTTTCCTATTTTTCGACGGTTCTCATCGTCTCTCCTGTTGATCAATATAAACATCCTTGACCTAAACATAAACAAAAATGGTCTTGGAAACTCACATCACAACGGTGTAGGGCGGCCTCAAGAAAACTGGGAGTTCTGTTTTTAGACTGCGAGACTTTTCCTTTTCTCAGTTGCTCCGCTACACAAAGGTCATCGCCCTTGTATGGAGTACGCTCTCATATCTGTGGGGGGCTCTGGTTTCGCCCGGCTTTTGGATAGGGTTCGAAGTAAACCAAAAGGCTTCTAAACTGTTCTGTACTTTCAGTTCCTTGACCATCTATCTTTGCGGCGCGATGTTGGTGCTTTTCTCTTTTCTATAGGTAACGCAGCGGCAGGTTCTCGAGGGAGCTTATCACTCGCTACTTCACCTTTACGTCGCCCTCGTAGAACTAGGGGTGCTGTTGTCCTGCACATGGGTTTCGTGTTGATGTAGGTACTCAGGCTAGTTCGGTTGTGGGTGCTCCTTCTTTCTGCCACAATTGTTTCTGTGGAATTCTCTTCAATCCTCTGTGTTTCTGCTGAATTTAATCTTCCCCACTTTAAAGCCTGCGTCTGTGCCCATCTGTGGTAATTTATATTAGTTGTTAACTTCTGTGGCGTGTAGCACCCCCTCCCTGAATAGGGCTCTAGCCGTGAGTGGTGGTAAAACTGTAAAAAAAAAAAAATAAAAAAAAAAAATAGCAAGAAATTATAATTTCTTGTAATATGTATTCATGTTAGATCGACTTCAGATAATAATTGGGCTCCTAGGTTTATTTGGCAGGTGTTTGGTATTCTTTTCACACCGTAAAATTTCATTTTGATGTGTGATTAAACGTAGTCAACACTTATTTTAACTGATTATATGTGCAAACAATTTAAGAAATCTTAATTTTTTTTAATATGTATTCATGTTAGATCGTTTCCAGATAATTTTGGGCTCCTAGGTAATTTGAGCAGGTGTTTAGGTATCTCCCTTGCACATCCGTAAAAAATTTACAATTTGAGTATTGATAAAGCATAGTCAAGCTATTTATATTGTTATATGTGTAATAGCAAGATTTATTTGTTGTTAATAAAGTTTCATCGAATAGATCGGTTTTTTAGATAATAATTGGGCTCCTAGTAATTTAGGGAAGGTGTTTGATGTATCTCATTTTCACAACTCTGTGAAAAATTTACAATTGATGTAGTGATAAGGTATAGTCAAGCTTTAATTAATAGAAATATGTAATACAAGAATTAAAATTTGTTGTAATTTGTATTCATGTTAGACTCGGTTTCAGATAATAAATTTGGGCTCTAAGTATTTAGGTAGGTGTTTCTCGGGAGAGTAAAATTAATCGTAAAAATTTTACAATTTGATGTAGTGATAAAAGGTAGTCAAGCCCAAAAGCCCCCCTTAAATTTTATATTTTTTTGGTTTTTTTTAAAATTTTAATTTTTTGTTATTTTAAAAATCCAAAAGGGGGAAAATATAAATGTTAAATCGGTTTAAGATAATAATTTCTTCTCCTTGTGTCATTTAGGACAGGTTCATTGAGGTTCTCTTTGAACGAACGTAAACTTTTAAATATGATGTAGTAATTAAAGCGTAGTAAAGCTTATTATATTGTTATATGTGTAATAGGCAGGAAATCTAAATTTGTTATAAATGTATTCATGTTAGATTGGGGTTTCAGATATAATTTGGGCTCCTAGGTAATTATGCTGGTGTTTGAGGTTCTACTTTTGCATGAAAAATTTACACAATTATGTAGTGTGAAAGGTAGTCAAGCTTATTTATATTGGTTATGTGTAATAGAAGAAATCTAAATTTTATGTAATATGTATTCATGGTTAGATGGTTTCAAATAATAATTTGGGCTTCTAGTAATTTAGTGCAGGTAACTGAGGTTTTAATCTCTTTGCCAACTCGTAATAGTTCAATTTGATGTAGTATAAAGTGTAGTTCAAGCTTCTTTATATTGTTTTATATGTGTAATAGAAAGAGATCTAAATTTGTTGAAATATGTTTTCATGTTAGATTCGGTCAAGATATATTTTGGGCTCGCTAGTTCTTCAATAACAGGCAAATCAAAGAAGGCATCACTTTTCACAACATTGATAGATGAATTCGCAAATTCAATAGTTTGCAAATGATGAAGTCCTGAAAAGGCTTCTGCCTCAATCACTTCAATTTCCGATTCAACAATTCGAATTGTTTTAATTAACTTCAAACCTTTAAAAGCATCTGCAGATATATTTTTTATAACAGAATTATAAAAGGTCAATTCAATAACAGAACAGTTTGACATTTTCTCACTCATAGTAGTGTCAAAGATGACATTTGCATGATCGAAAGCTAGTTTCTTAACACCAACATACGTTTGCAAAGTGCTCCAATCCAATTTGAGGATGTTCTTCCGACAATCTGTCTGATTTACCGTAAGTTTGTAAATAGGATCACTCGTTAATGATAAGATCTTATTCTTGTAATGTATCAGATATATCAGGAATCACTGATAACGTGAATAAAATAATATACATATAATAATATAAAATTAAATAATAATATATTAATATAAATATATAATATAATATTATAATATATATAAATAATATACAGTTTTACACAAATCGGTTACAGTTATTTCTTCAATTTTAATGACACAGGAGTTTCCCCTTATTCAAAACTTTCTAAATAGTTCTATATTTTCAGTAGAAAATTTAAGCCTTAAAATTAAAAGCGATATATTATATAATAATATAAATTATACATCATAAACTACAGTTGTATTGTAATATTTCAATCACTAAAGTATATATTGTAAATGGTTAGGATATATAGTACCTATAAGCCAACTTGTGTTAATAATTATATAATATATAATACTTAAGTATCTCTTTCAATTGGAAATGTCATTATTAAATTAAATGGTAATGCTATAGAATAGGGAATAGGTTTATTAGCATAAATTAATTAGGGTTAATAATTTTAATGTATTAATTATATATAATTATAAATTATTATATATTATATATTTACTATATATTATATATAAATTTACTATATATATTATATTTATATTTATTTATATATTATATATTATAATATATAATATAATTATTATATATATATTATATTAATTTACTATATTAACTATATATATTATATATATATATATATATATTATAATATATTAAATATATAATTTATTATATAAACTACTTTTAACGTTGACTTTTACCCTCATAATTAGTAGGGGCTATAACAGTAGTAGCTAGAAATATGGTAGCGACAGGAATCGATACACCTGCATATATTAGGAACTTGGCTATCCCAAACCAGCGCCACAAACATGTTCGCAGTCGAGGTTAGAAATATCCTGCCCCCAGGTAGATAACTCCACCTGCCTACCGCAGGAGTGGATCTTGAAACCGACGCGTCCTCTCTGTATGAGTATAGTCGTGGAACTTCAGCCTTACTTACGCCACGAGAAGCGTATCTTATATATTAATATATATATATATTTATATACTGTATATATATAACTTATATTTATTATCCAATCTACATAGACAAATTGATACAATGATATTGTATGATTTATATATTATATAGTATATAATATTAATAATAATATATATAATATAATATAGTATTTAATATTATATATATATATATAATAATACAAACTTACTCTAATGAATACAAACCTACAGGCTTCAGCAAGGTCATTGGCACCAAATTTTTTTTAGTAGAAACAGGTAGCCTATCAGATTTTCATTAAGCACCAGAGCTTCAGTTTTAATAAAAATAAATATCCTATTGTGAGAAACTTTTTGGAAATCGGACTATGGAAAGATGACTCTATTATCTAAAATTTATCAAAAAAATTTTTATAACTCAATAAAGTTTCTCCTTGGGTAACCTTATATCACCAACACCATACCTCTATCACTCTCACATCCTTGTTATTTTATTCACTTCTATTACGGCACCTTTCTTCTCTGCTTCTGCCATAAACTCCATTCTTTCTTCAGCTATTACCTTTACTTAACTCTTAATCCACTTTTTCTTCAGTTCCCTAGTATATCACTATGAACCGGTATAATTTCACTCTCAGCTATACATAACTCTGATACCACTATTCATCCACTTAGCCAACCCTATAATCCATACTTTCCATATGATTATATAAAAAATCATTCTCATACATCATCCTAATTATGAAGAATCTTGAGTACTACACAACAAACATTACAGAAGAGAGTGAGAGTACGCCTGCTTATTGTATGTCATTGAAATGATATTTGAGCTTTGTGATAGTGTATAATCTGAGAAAGTTTTGAGTATGTGAATTCTTATAGATAGAGTTGTTTATCCCATTTTGTCTGTGTTGAACAAACCAATATCATTTAAATACCTATATGGTATATTCTTTAGCGCATTGCTTGCTTGAGTATCAGAGTAGGTATGTGGTGTTGAATATTAGCTCATGATAGATAAAAGTAGTAGATATATTCTGTGGTTGGTTATATAATGGTCCTTTTTATTTGAATGTGATCAATGTTTATTTTTATGTACGAGTGTTAGCAATTATGATATTCATGCGTATCAAAGTTTTTATATAATATCTGTACGGTTATATTTTATATTGATTTATAATGAGGATTTTCTCGTGGCATTATATTTGTTCGAGTGATTTACTTGAGGTGCTCATAGATATGAACGGTAGCGTGAAGAGTTGATTATCTCTAGGTTATTATATTATAAATGCTTTTTACTGAACATTTAATAACAATGATCTTAAACTTGTACAGTTAAGCACCATAGCTGTTTTATATGGCAACTGAGGCTATCTTTTGTACTAATATGAGTGAATTTAATATTACTTATAGTAGATGGAGCTATGGTGTATTGAATATAGAATAGGTATATAGATAATTAACTTATTAAGTGATGTCAACTAGTACAGATAGATATATTCTATATTTATAAATATAGGGCGTGTTGAGGTGTTAAAAATTGATTAAAATGTGGACTGAATGTGGTTTTGTGTGGTGTGAAGAAAAGGTAGTAATGTGAGAATAAAGGAGTGATGTATGAATAAGTTACTTTTTTTTTTGTGCCAGGTTTAGCACCGTTTGATTAGTTTAGTGTATTTTATATAATATATATGTAAGTATTATAGGCATTTGTATAATATATATTCTGATATCGGGAAGAATATTACATGCTGGGAAACATTACTGAGCGGCTAGAGAGACTTAAAGTATCGCAAATATGTACTGGTCAAAGTATGAGGTAATTGGTTGTTTTCTTATAACTCTCGCGAATAGAAAGATACACTAGTTTGAAGATACGCAACGATGTTTAAAAAATTGAATTGGTCTCGCGTTCTGTCATGGGCTCATATCATGGTATTATTAGATAATAATAGAATTGGTTTCTTTAATTGTCCTAGTGCGCGCGACTTGTGTGAACCAATTATCTTATTTCTGAGTTCAGGTGATACACTGTAGTGATGGAGGGTCCGTAGCTCAGACTTGATGAGACTTACGATCGAAGCTGAAAAACTCTTTATTATTATTGATATAGATATGTTGTGCTTATAGGTTTTTGGAAGGGTATGTAGTAGACAGGTGAGGATATTAATCTCCTTGACTACTAACGTCATTACTCTTTTGAACTTCAATGGATCTATACTTTCTCTTGTGTAGATATTTATTTTTAGTACACCACATTACTTTGTTTAAACTCCAGATCTAGTGTTAAGAGAAGGAGGAATATCGCTAACGTGTAAGTATACTCATTATCGTGCAATCATAAATATTGCTTATAGTAGGCAACATAAAATAGATATTCGTCCAACTAAGGAAAATAACTTAATTGAGTTTTAATATACTATATATATATATATTATAATTTATATATTATATAATATTAATTATTATATATTTAATTTTATATTAGTTATATTAATATACTAGAAGATATATTGAAAAATATTTATGCAGTAGATGAAAAAGTATAAAACTACATATATAATATATAATAATATATATATATTCATATATATTTATATTAGGTAGTATTATCTCTTGATTTTACGAGACTCCTCAGTCTATGTTAGATTTTTATTGTTTTTTTATAAGTAATTTATTCATTAGTTAATTATGATCTATATATAACACGTCAATTTACTCTACTCACTCTCGTGGTAACGCTATATGATTAAAAATAAAAGAAAAAAATAATCATTTTCAGTTTTTACGTGATCTCTGTCATGATTGTATAAATATTATTTTTTTGTTTTTTTATTAATTTAATATACTTGCAAATTTAACATCTAAATATATGCAAATACAAGTTAAAAAAATAGTTCAGTTACTCAAAGTTAAAACTATTTTAAAATAATATTTATTTTAAAAAAATTAACATTATTACTTATAATATTTTGTTTTTATTTTATTTGGGTAGTATGTGTGTTTTCATAGTAACTAAAGGTGACAATTAATACCCATAAGTATGAGTGATATAAATAAACGCAAATGATTGGCAGTGAGATAAGTCGGGTGTCTTCATCTGCTACTTCCGTATATACTTAACGCATTCCCGTGAACCGAGATACAAGGGTGGACTATTTCACCCCCCTCGGGGAGGAGATCTGCCGGACACCTCGCCCCGCTCTTTGGTTTGGGGGTATATTATCTCAGTGTACGTATCTCGGGGGTTCCTCGCACTCTACTTAAGAGGATGGAAAAAGTCCCCACCATCTGTCTCCCCCGTCGGCTCGAGCCCCCTATATAAGGAAAATAAATATTTTACTGGATATTAGCATTTATGTAGAAGCATTTAATATTTGTAATAGTTTTCTCACTGTGATATACAAGGATATGCATAGTGATGTGATGCTTCACGGAGAGTAATAGATATGAAAAGGCTCTTTGTATTTTTCTTTTCGCTAAGCTGTGGTAGTGAATCAGCTAACTATATCCTTACGTACTCTTAGTCTCTTGTGCAAAAATACTATTTACTATAAGAATGTAGATATGTTTTGATAATATACAACATAAGTAAAGTGTCGAAGAATATCTCTATTCTTAGTGTGGTTATAGAGTGCGCCTTTACTCTGCAGTACGACATAATTTTCATTTACTGGTTCCATGAATTCATACAGAAGAGAACTAAAGAAATACATATATTCTCGGGTATTAAAAATATAAGATAATTACTAATCATTAATTACAGATCTGATCTCTCCGAGTGAATGTCAGCGTCATACAATTAGACAAATTCGTGCAAAATGATCCCTGACAACGATGGCAAGTACTTAAGTACTTAAGTATTAAGTACTTAGGTATTAATTACTTAAGTATTAAGTATTTAGACATCAGCTCTATATGATAAACTAAACTTATGTTGTACTTAACATATATATATATATATTATTCCTCTAGTATTACATTATTCTATTCTATAACCAGTCCTGATATATATCCATCATATACTACTCAAATTTTTATTTCCATGTCATTATGATACTACAATCATTAATCAGTCAATAAAACATCTTCATGAATCAGGTTGAACGTCATTCTCTCTAGTAATACATATCCTTAATAGAGTATATATAGATTTATTTACCCAAGAACTATAAGACAGGTATTATAAAAGAATAAAGCTATTATTAGAGTTAAATCAAACTATATTTAAGTTAAATAATTAACATAAGGTGTATCTAATTGAGTATATAATATAAGCATCGACACCCAACACTACTTATGTATCTCTCGTGAGTAGCTCTCGTAAGCGTTTCGGACAATAGATACACAAATTAACATAGACAATATTTTAGCTCTTCCAACATAATGATGCTGTTGTAATCAGAGATACATGTCTTAATGGTTTGCGCATGAGGTTGTATGCGCTCTAGACAATGTGCGCCATATAACTTTGCAACTAATTGTGTCAACTCTTGTATGAGGACTCTCGCTCTAAAAGATACAAAAAAAGGGAGAAAACTAAAAATAAGAAAACACATTTTCCCCCGATATAGTTAGCAGAACTTCTTTAAGAAAAAAACATCGAAAATGAAAATATACTTAATACATATCATAGCGTTTCAGGCAATTTGATGATAAGGGTTGATCAGATGTCTGAACAGGCATAAAAATTGTCAACCAGTAAGAAAAAGAGAAACGCATCTCTCCTGACAGAGAGAAGACATATCCAGATCTTTTGCAGTTAGCAAGGACTTATGCCTTGCTTGTCCGCCATAAAGTGTTGCCAGAGAGAGTCTCTTTATTGTTTCTGGTCTGATCTATGATGCAAAACGTAGCAAATTAAATGCACAGAAATAGTAGAAAAATTATTGTATTTGAAGTATTAGTTTCAAATATTTATTTCAATTATTAATCATGCTATCAACTGTAACTCTACAGATTAATGAAGAGGTTTACTTAAGAGAGAGAGAGAGAGAGAGAGAGGAGAGAAAGAGAGAGAGAGAGAGAGAGAGAGAGAGAGAGAGAGAGAGAGAGAGAGAGAGAGAGAGAGAGAGACTGGGCGAAAGAGATTGATGGGATGAATGTATGAGTGAGTCTTGGTTCTACATCCTGATAACATAGAAATTGCATGTATTTTTTTTTCATCAAATTTTTTTTATGGCAGTAAACCTACAACAAAGACAAAATATTCCACTTATGCCTTGTATAAAAAGCGTCACATTTCTGACAATATGAAATATTCGCATTTGCATTCGCAAACTAACAACAAGTTGACAAACCAGACTCCATTAGGTGGGCTGTCAGGTGGGTGAAAGTGCCCTTGCCACGTTCACTGGATCCATCATCAATATCAATAAATTTCGTAACACCTCGAATTTTCGAGAGAAATGATATAATGGTCTGGAGAAGAAACCAGCAACTCCGGTTCATTGTGCAATGGAGTGGTGTGGTGGCATTTCCGTTTTCCAGAGGCGGATGCCTCTCACCCTTCCCTAGGTTTTCGGATATGCCTCTTCGCGCATCTGCCTCTCCCCGAAATCCTCTCTTCCGTCTCATTGCTAGTTCCCCGGGTAATGAAAGTTCGAGTCCCTGCGTACGTCAAACTATTCGCTTACGCTGTTGGGCTGGGTTTTTTTGGGGACGTGGATGGCGTAGTGGTTGGAGCATCCGGTTATTGTTTACGCTGCGACGCGGTGTCCAATGTTCGAATCCCGCTGATGGAGAGTGGAATCTCCTGTGGCTCATTGAGTACTCAGCTATTATGGGATGAGAAAACCGGATTCGCTTAAACTGATTGAAACGTTTTAGACAGGACCAGTTCCGACGGGACGGTGTCTCAGGCGAGGAATCTGAACAGCTCGGGGTGACCGGGGACTGAAGAACGGAATGAGATTTCGGGTGACGCGTGCATGGAGATGTTCTTGCCTGGTAGGGAATCATGTGGACTCGCGGAAGATGTGGGGTTGCCAATTTCTACGCACTTCAGCACATGTTCAGGGGTGCTGCGGGGTCAAACAAAATCCCTCATCCTTAGGGCTGAGGTTTGGACCCGGATGAAGGATTAAAATACCTCCCTTTAGAGGAGAGGGAAAAAAAAAAAAAAAAAAAAAAAAAAAAAAAAAAAAAAAAAAAAATTTTTCAAAAGAAATTTTAATTTAAAAAAAATAAAAAAAAAAAATTACAATTGGAAAATTTAAAAAATTATTCGTTGGACATTCGTATCGAAATCATTCGCATCGTGTTCGCATTTTAATCTTTCACTATATTATTTTCTGTTATTTTTCTTCCCTTTCAAGGGAGGGATGGAGAAAAATGGCAGAAAAGAAACCACCCAAGCTCAAACTAAACACAAGTCTTTCA
The DNA here is from genome assembly GCA_015478945.1 of Trachelipus rathkii. Taxonomy (NCBI): domain Eukaryota; kingdom Metazoa; phylum Arthropoda; class Malacostraca; order Isopoda; family Trachelipodidae; genus Trachelipus; species Trachelipus rathkii. The sequence continues at coordinate 41,299 of JABUQX010031513.1, read as the reverse complement.
AGCCGTCGCAGATACAGACTTTAAAGTGCGAAATATTAAATTCAGCTGGAAAGAAAGGGGCCCAAAAACGAGCAAGCCTGGAGAGTCATTTTAACACTAAATTCGAGTGAAATCAATGACCAACTTGTTCTACGAAGGAGCTGGAACAGGGGTGCAAGAGAGTGGATAATTTCCCTGTAGCCCAGCGTTCCCCAACCGGGTCCACATGAGCCCCCAAGGGGTCCACAGAATTTTCAAATTTATAATTTAGATTTTTAATATTATATGTGGATTGGATCAATTATTAGCTTCTACTAAAATACAAATAAATATTTAATATAAGAATATTAAATATGAGTTTATGGTGGTCCACATACGTAAAGTTAGGACTCAGGGGGTCCGTAATCAAACAAAGGTTGGAAACCCCTGCTCTAGCCCATACCGTATAGGTAACTAAAGCAAAGAGATAAATCGCTAATATAAGATCGAAGAGACAAAGGGTCAAGAGAATTAGAAAGTAGGGGAGAGTTTATTAAACTTTTAGCCTTAGATTCAACCCTTTCCAAAAAATGTTTGAGCCTGGAGCCCCAAGCCCCCAGATGTAATAACAGTACTCCTTACAAGAGCAAAAATGTGTGAGACTGAAGCCTCAAGCCTACAGATGGGAGAACAGTACTCCTTACAAGGGCAAATAAAACCCTAATTTAGTTGGAGGAGTAACTGTGCTGAAGAAAGGGAAATCTCTCTGGCTGCGAAAAGAACTTCCAGCTCACTTTCATGGTTGCTTTATTCAATCGCTGTAATGGGAGCACTATAATACATGACTATATAATATACCTTTCACTTTTCTATCTATATAGTTTTATGTTCATATGTATATTCATTATTTTAAAATATACATATTATATATTATATTATATATATATATATATATATATATATATATATATATATATATATATATATATATATATATATAGATCGTCTAAATTTAAGTGCAAATTTTAATTCTGCAACCATTCCACACACACTCGAGACAAAGAAAATTGCTCTGGAGTTCCTCAGCGAACGGAGCACTGACAAGTGAATGACAGGCTTAGCAAGCCGGTTTAATTACAAACATAAAATAATTACATAAAATACTGGATAATTATTATTAATCAATTAAAATTAAGCAAAGTTTAATATAAATAAGTGTTGTAAATCCCGCAATTACGCAGCTTTTAAGAAATAAAAAAAATATCATCTCAAGTTGAAGGATATTTTTTTATATAAAATATATTTTTTTGCCTCAAATTTGCATGCATAAAATTATTTTGA
>JABUQX010031513.1:12500-37500 GCA_015478945.1 Trachelipus rathkii | reverse complement strand
TAGATATTATATATAATATACTAATATATACTATATATATATATATAATATTTATAGTAATATATATATATATTATATTATTATAGAGGATATTATATATATATATATTATAGTATTATATATATATATATTTACTGTTATATTATATATATCATAGATAATATTATATATATATCTATATATCTATATTATATATATATATATATATATATATATATATATATATATATATATATATAATATACGAAAATTGAAAATGTGAAGTTCATAAAATTTAAATGAGAAACGTTTAAATGTCAAGAGAAAACCTCTTTTATTTAGGAAGTTTTAAAAACTGGAAAAATCCTATAAATATACTATTATATATATATATTATATATATATTAATATATATTATTATTATAGGTATGTGAGGTAGTAGTATATATATATATATATATATATATACGAGCTATATTTACGTAATATCATAAATAGTTATATATATATATATAGTATATAGGTTATATATAGGTATATAGTATATATATTAATTAGTATATAGTATATAATATAATATATAGATATATTATCATATATATATATATATATAATATATATTATAGTATATGATATTACTATATATTACTACTATATATCTTATATAATATTTATATATATATATAGTATATATTTATATATTATATATATATATTATGCTATATATATATATTATATATATATATATATAATGTTGAATAACAGCGTTTATTTTCTAGGACAACTCTTATCTTAAGGATTAAAAGCCGCTACTCTACAGCAACATAGTAATTTATCCACATTTTTTATCTGTATCTACTATAAGTCAGACCGTTCCCGCGATAAAGGCTCTATCACATCAGCTGTATTAAAACAACATTCAAAATAAAATTATAAAACATCATGATACAATTACAAAGTTTTTGACACCTCATATCGAATAAATCTAGCTAACATTAAAAACAAAGCTGAGAATGAATACTGGTTGGTTGGTCTTTATTTAACATCAAATGAAGACAGGACTATATAAGGGAAAAAATTAAATGACTAAAAGGAATTTTTTACAAATAATAATAATATAATAAGTAATGAATAATATAATTAATAATAATATATACTAATAATAATAATAATAATAGATTATATAATATATATAATAAGAATAATAATAAAATCAATAATAAATAACAATAGATAATAATAATAACTATAATCATAATACATAATAATCATAATAATAATAATAGATAAAATAATAATATATATAATAATACATAATAATAATAGTAATAATAATAATAATATAACTAATAATAATAATAATTAATAATATAATAATAATAATAATATAATAGATAATAATAATTATAATTATAATTATTAAATATATAATTTATAATAAAATCAATAAATAATAAAATTAATAATATAGATAATAATAATAATAATGGATAATAATAATAATAATAATAATAATAATAATAATGAAATAATAATAATAATAATAATAATAATAATAATTAATAATACATTAAAGTAATATAATAATAATATAGAAATATAAATAATAATATAATAATAATAATGAATAATAATAATAATTAATATATATAATTATAAATAATATAATAATTAATAATAATAATAATAATAATAATAATAAATAATAATTAATAAGTGTAATAATAATAATATAATATATAATAATAATAATAATAGAAGAATAATAATAAATAATTAATAATAATAACCAATAACAAATAACAAATACAATAACAAATAACAAAACAATAACAATAACATAGTAACAACAATAATAATAGATAATAATATAAAAATACTAATAATAATAATAATATAATTAATAATAATAATTAATATAATAATAATAATAATAATTAATAATAATAATAATGAATAATAATAATAATTAATAATAATAATAAGTAAAAATAACAATAATAAATAATAATAAAATGCCTTGAGATTTGTTTTGTTCCGCACCATGGGACGTGAGCGCATCGATAAACACCTTTCATGGAACTTCTATTATTGGAAATAATGGGCTCGTAGTCTCGATGAATGCATCATTGATCTCCGTCCGCTTTCTGACCAAAGCAATATTACTGTGGAGGACGTAGCAAAACGTCTCATCGATTATGGTTTCTGCTCCTACGATGATGGCATGCCTCGTCCTTTTATTGCCGAATATTCGGGATTTGGATCAAGGCCACCTGTGCGAAAGGCAAACTATGTGCTCTTAGATATCCTATCAATTAATCTGCTAGGATGGTTTTACCTTTACGTAGCAAGGCATTGCAGTCTGCACACAAATATGTATAAACAGCCAAGGATTTAAGCAAGGCAGAGGAGCAGTCTCCTTGGAGTTGGACAGTAGAGCCTATCCATTGCCATTATCTCCTACAACACAATTTGCCTTCAGTTGGGGAAAAGTGGTATCTGTAAACTTTCATAAGTAACCTGACAGAGTCCTGTAGCAACGGGATGCCAAGTATGGTAGCTTTTAAAGTAGATTTTTATCTCTTTGGGTTTACATCGTCGATGGGAAGTTTGGACGCGAATAAAGGTTAGTTAAGTAAGAGCCCAATGTCGTGATCGAAATTGTAGTCTGAGCGGAACAGATTCTTAGTGTAAAGAAAGTTTCTTAAAAGAAGTTCATTTCTTTATTGCATAAGGATAGCGAATTGAGCAGGCTTTTTTGATAGATGATCTTTCTTATTTTTTACACTCAAGATAATGTTTCCCTGCGTCCGTCTTATATCACTTATTGAGTATATAGCATTTTGATATTTTAGACTAGGCTTTGATCGCAAATGATTGATTTAAGTGTTGTGGAATCGTGGTCCGGCTATATTCTGAAGGTGTATGAAAATTTAGACTTTGCTTCCCTAAATATACTGGCAACACAGAATACATACAAAGCAATTCGGAAATTCCATTCAGCCTTCCTCCTCTTTATGTACAATCGGATGTTCGGATGTTTTTTGTTTAAATGTTCCAGAAATAAGTTGTGGGTGTTCTCGTTCGGTAAACAATAATCAAAACAATCGTCCACATACTCAAATAGAAGAAGAGGTTTGAAGTCCAAGGGGCAGTTTTCCAACCAAGATCTCTCATGAAATGACCAAAAGGATTCGCAAGAAGGCGTGTCTCAGGGATGTGTTGTAGGTTACCCATTACCATACCAGTCTTGATTTGTTGGTAGTTAAGCGTAGTCATTTAAAGGAAAGTATGAGCTAATACTGAGATTAAATAACTATTGGTAAAATAAATTCTGCCAACTTAAAACAATACTACAAATGGACTGAAGATATATTTACTCTTAATGACTCGCGTTTACCAACAAAGATGTATGGGCAATGGAGTCCCTGGACCTCCCTTTGCGATGCCTTTTGGCATTTCATGATGGTGAACTTGGTTGGAAAACTGGCCCGATGACTTCTCTATTGAGATCGTGTGGACGATTGTTTTGTACTGTTTAGAGACGGAGAACACGCAACTATTTTTGGAATCGTTGAAACAAAACCATCCGAACATTCCGCTTTCAAAGAGAGGAAGTGGTGGAAGGTTACCTTCTTGATGATCAGTGCTAGAGAAGGAGAGGAGATTTCATAATCATATACGGAATCCACCTAAATCATTGGGAACTAGTGTATTTCAGCCTTACTCTTTGGATATAACGGGCAGGAATCTCTGTTGATAGATAGAGCATACAGATTTGCGCCCAATTGCTTATCCTTTCATTTGAGAAATTATTTTTAGATACTTGTTCTTTACATAAATCTGTTCCGCTCAGGATATTTTCGATTAAAATTGGGTTTACTGACTAATTTATTCCGTCCAATTAGCCATCGTACGATGTACCAAAGAAAAAATCACTTAAAGCTACTAATTGGATCCCGTTCTTAACTGGTCAGTATTTACTTGAGAATTTCATTACCATCTTTTCCCCTGAATGTGACTTCAGATTTGTTTTTGTTAATGCTCATACTATAGGCTTTACTCACTCAAGAGATGCCCCTGCCTGCTAATATCTGGTTGTTTATAATTTTGTGCAGGAAATGCATGCCTGCTGTGGTGAACCATCTACAACATAATGATATTAGATAATAAGCACAGAGGTTTCTCTTTTCGCACAGGTCGACCTTTATCCAATCCGAATATTCGGCCATAAGAGAGCATGCCATGTCACAGGACCACCCAATCTCTTCAAATAACTTTTCGATACTCAAATCATTTCGATCAGAAACGGACGGGAGGATCTTGGAGTCCCTCTTCATCAAATCAACCCATCTCTTAACAATAATAATAGTTCAATAAAGGTTTTTATTGCATGACATTGTTGGTGCGTTCAAACCGATGTATCAGTATTTATATTATTATTATTATTGTTATTATTATTATTATTATTATTTTATCTATTATTATTATATTATGTATTATTTTTTATTATTATTTTATTATTAGTATTATTATTATTAATTATTATTTAATTATTATTATTTTTTGTTGTTTTGTTTATGTTATTGTATATTATTATTATTATTATTATTCATTATTATTATTATCTATTTTTATATTATTTATATTATGTTATTTATTATTTTATATTATTAGTTTTATTATTATATACTTATTATTATTTTCATTATCTATTATTATATATTATTAATATTATTGATAATTATGATTTGTTTTATTCATTATTATATTATATATTATTATTTTTATGTTATTAATTATTATTGATTATTATTATTGATGTATTTATTAATATATCTATTATTATTATATTATTATTTATTATCATTAATTGATTATTATTTTATTATTATATTTATTATTTATATTGGATTATATTTTGATTATTATTATTATTATTATTATTAGTTCATTATATTATTATTATGTATTTATATTTTTTATTATATATTATTATTATTATTATTATGATTATTATTATATTTGCATTAATTATTAATTATTATTATTTAGTAAAAAATTTCGTTTAGTATAAATATTTTTTCTATTATTTATAGTCCTGCTTCATTTGATGTTAAATAAAAAACCAACCAACCAGGATTCATTCTCAGCTTTGTTTTTTAATGTTTTAGCAGATTTGATCGATTTGGAGGTGCAAAAACTTTTGTTAATTTATCATGAATTTTTTATATATTTTATTTGAATGAGTATGTTTTTAATACACTGATGATGGATAGACCTTTGTTATCTCTTGTTTGATTAAAGTAAATAATATTAAAAAAATGTAAAAAAAATTCTAGTTGCTGTATACGCTTTTATATATACATACTATATATACTATACATTTATATATAGTAATTATATTATCATATATATATATAATATATATATATTACTGATATATATATACTATACTATATATATATAAATATATATATTATATATATATATATATACGTTATATATAATATTATATCTATTATATATATATATATACTAATATATATTAAGTATACGAATAATATAATATATATATATATATAATATATATATATATATACATTATCTCATATTATATATATAATTATTATGGTATCATTCATCATTCTATATATATATAGGTATATATATATATATATATATATATATATTATTATCATATATTATATATATACGTTATATATATATATATATATATATATATATATATATATATATATATATATATATATATATATAATATATATATATAATATATTTATATATATATATATATACTATATATATATAATATATATATATATATTATATATATATAATATAATATATATATATATATATATATATATATATATATATATAAACTCGAGAAGTTTTATCGTATTAGAACTTGGACTAGGCCAAATTTAGGCAAAGTCCAAGGCCGAGTCCAGTAATAAGTTGCAACTTATTTTTCGACTTTTTTTACCTAATTACGTACTTAGCCTACAATCTTGCATACATTTAACTTGCACAAAACTGCCAAGGGCAATGGCATGTGCAACTAACTTGACTGATGCACCAATCCTATTCTCTTTCACATACAAGTGTATATTATAAAAGAATGTCAAATGTATTAACTGACTTAAGAAAATCAAAGTGTGAAGACTCAGAAAAGAATATTTCAAAATTTAAAGGCAAAAACTTATTGAAACAATTTGCTGTAATATTCTTCTGATGACCAAAAATAGGGCAAACAATATAAATATGCTTTAAGTCTTATTAAACAATTGTGGTATTTGTTTTGAGTTTCCTCATAAAAGGCGAATCACAACAAACAAAGAATCAATTATATAGTTCTATAGTTCTATATATACTCCATGTGATATACAAAGAAAGTTTATAAGTTCTGAATGTATTTACACTTCTTCTAGAAACACACTATAGTTTATCCAGCTGGTTGATATCAATTTCTTCATATAATATCACTTCTATTTTTAACCACTGATAATTATTGTTGGATATTACAGAAAGTACAGTTCTATTTTATAGATACATAATATATCCAATCAATATTAAAGTTGGTCTTCATATAAAAGTTAGTGATGAAATTAATTATCCATATAAACAAAAGGGTTGGCGATGAACTGATCCAAGTCGAATAATAAATTGATAAACCTTTTTCTATTTTCGCTAATAATAAAAGAGAAATTATTGCAAAGTAACCTTGGGGTTCGATTTTGATTTAAATGTGGATAGAACTTTATATTGCAAATTGTTATTCGTATGACGTAAATACAGTACGACAAAATGAGAATTTTTTTAAGAAGAAAATCATCGTACTTAAAAGCAACACCAAGGAATAAAAAATATTTTTGAGTACCATCCATGACAGTTAAGATTTTGAAATAGATGAATTTTCTCTAAGACTATTTTGAAGTTATCTAAGGACATCAATGCTGATTTTTGGACATCACTTTTAAACTGCAATCAGAGTAAACAATGCTTAATTTGTAATTATAAGTTAAGGGGTGGCAGAAACAACTATTAAGACAAAGCAAATTCTTCATAGAATTCTATTTAATGTACTTACGTGAGGGGAAAAAAATACATACCAAAAAAATTCTAGGTGATCATATTTTGATAATCTTGCATTTGCAGCAAATATTTAAACCCCTTCATTTTGTCTGTGACTTTTACAAACTACAGTTCACTCTTCTACAATGAAAGGCTCTAGCAGTCAGTTTAATTCTCTAAAAAAAATTTATCAATTGAAGATTGTTCATTTATCTTTAAGAGGAAGTCAAAAATAAATCTATTTTTGACCAAGCGATAGATTTGTAAAGATACAATAAAATTCTTCTATCTGCTCCCCTATTCTAAGTTCCCAAATATTTTAATCAGTACTATGGGTTTCTTTTTGAGTGATCTCAATGTTCATTACCGCCAATGGCTTTCCTCTGTTTCTCAAGATACAACTAATGAACTCTCCTTTGAATTTTTCTTTTCAGAACAAACTTGAGCAGATGGTGCAACTCCTTTCTTGTATTCCTGATCGTCTTGGAGAAAAACTCGACATTCCTCACCTTTTCTTAACTTCCAACCCTTCTCTCTACACCGTTGAATCCATTTATCCTTTGAGTTTCTCTGATCATCTTATTTCTGTAACCTGTTCTGTCTCTTCAAGTCTTCCGCAGGAATGAACTCCCACCTTTGGTGAAGAGACGTTTCTGACACTTGATGCTGCTAACTGGTCTACCTTGCTCTTGTACTTCTTTGGTTATCCATGGAATGATAAGTATTTTAATGGGAATGGTCCCTCGAAGTTTGTAGATCTCATAGCAAAAATGATTAATTCTTTTTTGTATGAAATCGTATCGCGCATTCCATTCACTTTGCCTTCAACTAAATCTTTTTATATTATTTATATATTTTATTTATCTATCTATTTATACTAGTTATATATTTAGTTTAATATAATTGCTATTGATATTTAATATTTTATGCTATTTGTTCCATGATGATATGAGCCTTGAGAATGGATAATTGAAAAGTCACTAATAATATTTCGTTAAAAAAGTTTTAAGAACGTTTATATTATATTTTTATAATGTGTATTTCAATTTCTTCCAATACAGGGGGTTAAATTATGTGGGGGTGGGGGCTCATTTAGAGCTCATATTGAGAAAAAGACACATTTGCTTTTATTTTCTGAAAAAAAAAAATTAAAAAAAAACATTGTTTCACAAGTAAATTTAAAGGTTTCTGAGTTGTTTGAAAGAGAAACCCGAAGATCTGAATCAGAAAACCCAAAATGCAACATCAATTGCACAGAAGAAAATATTGAATCGGTGAAGGCTATTCCACAAAAAGATTCTATATCATTTTAGAAAATAAGGAATAAGAATGCTGCTTCAACAAACAAACATACCGTTTCAGTAATCTCTAATCTAGATTTTCTTTTTCTACCCAGATTCTAGCTGAACTTGTATTTTTAATATTTTGCTAAATTTCTAGTTTGATTAAAAGGAAAAGCTAATTTTAAACGATTTTAAAAAATACATGTTATGTTAGATTACTTTTTTTTTTATTTTTTTATAGTCTAAAACACTATTTTCATACATACTACATAAATTCACATATTTCTCTTTAAAGCTTATCCATAACTGGGTTGTGAGTAATATATCATAACTCCATGAGGATATAGTAGTCCTGGCTGCATAACTTATTTATTAAATGTACGGCTAAAAGAAAAGTTAGATGGACGAAATGATAATATCAGTCTCAAATAATTACAATATAAAAAGATTAAATATAATAAAGATAATGACTTTACAATTATAATATATTATATATGATATAGTTTCTTAGTAAATATTTTTCTAGTTTATTAATTGCTTATGACTACTTATATATGTAAGAGATAATCAGAGTTAAAATACTTGGAGATAAGAGATATTTAATGGACTGTTACTCACTAGTAAAACGAAGTCTTTAGAAATGAATAGGTTTAAAGGATTTATCGAATACAAAGATTTGGGGATATAAACTTTGACGTGTTATAAACCCCATTCAAGACAATACGAAGAGGTAACATTTGACGATAATGACGTACCCTAATGGGTGGACCAGAAGTGATGTATCAATTCTATGCACGATTATGGCGTAGAACACTAGATATTGGAGAGATAATTAAAGGTAAGAGTCTTGCGCTCTATAATTTGCACGACGAGGAGGAGGTGATAAAGCCAGTGATCAATGTGATTTACGGTAGTGCACGGTAGGAAATGTTAGAGCTTGGCCAAATGAGCGGTGAGTGTGTAGCGATAGGTCAATGTTTAGACCGGGTCGTGCAAGAGTTTTCGTCGGTGAAGAGGAAGAACCATTTATATTACTCACTCTGAGGATAAAAATACTTTCATTAAATAATGGGAAAGATTTAAAACACAGGCGTCCACTCAGTGCTGACATCATTAGTTCACCAAAACCTCTGCCAATAAGTTAGTTTTATAGACCTTGAGCCTAGTCGCCATAGAGTAGGTTATAAATATTCAGTTAGTAACGGGCAGGCGCCAAGAATTAGATTGAAACCATTTGGCATCCGAAAGACGTTAATACTTAGATACACTTCACAGAGAAAAAATTGAGGGCTATGCAACTGGCAATGTCTGAATTATCCTTTATCGCAGACGATTCATTGCCAGTTTTAATACCATTGTTATCAAATAACTGAATGTAAGGGGTTCCAAACATGGTCATTAATAGATATGTTATATTTTGCGATATAAGCTAGATAACTTCTTCGTAAACAGACCGAGAAAAAAAATGTTTTTTTGCAGGCGGTACCCTCCGCAAGAGATATGAATTTTGTGTTTTTGTTTAGAATAGGTCGAGGGCTTTAGACGCCTCTCATGGTGGGAGCTGACGAATTCTGATATAATGACATAAGAGTCTATCATAAGATAATAAAGTGACGGATCAATCAGTTCTAGAGAGGGCGATCACTCCACTATTGTATAGTCTTTATTATTTATTCATTTTAATAATTTTAAGAATCATGGATATAGCCGCGTATTATTATTTGAATGGACAATATGAAAGGGTTTATTATAGTTTCATAATATTAATATAAATATAGATGTTGTCATCTTATGTAAGAGTGATATTAGTAACAAAGCGTATGATTATCGTCAGATCTCCAAAACTATCTATTAGTTTCTTCCTGTTTTAGAGACTAACAGAAAACACTGGACGTCTAATAATTTCATAGTTAGTTGGTTTAAGTCGGGGAGACTTGTATGACTAAAAGGTTGCCTTGCGTTTTTAAGTTTAAACAAGCTTATGTCAGGTGAAAAGACGGTGTTCAGGATTTACAGGTAGATAAGTGGGCCCTTTTAAAAGGGAATTACGCAGACAGAGTTGATGATTATGGCCCTTTATTCATACAAAAAAAATACCAGCACATCACACTATTTTTCAAATGACGTTTGAAGAAGCTAAGATATGTTATACGTTGGTCAAAAATTGTGTTTTTAATTCTCAAAAACATGACCAGGCTTATAAAAGCAAATGGAGACACTCTCTGGCATGGTTTTAAATCATCTCCGGTAGTTAAAATTTCGGTTGTCAGATTGAGGGTTATAAATTGCATAGGTTGGATTTTTATGAATAGGTAGGTTCGAAGTCAATAGTATTTTTACGAAGAGGATTGAGTGGATGCATTCGCAAAACATGAACCATCTTACAAAGGGATGATCGGATTTTTTCAGCTTCAAGGAGGGCTACAGGCATCACGGGGGAGGGAACATGATTGGGGTTACACGGAGCTCCATGCCAGTGGAGGATCACGAAATACCGCACATCGTTTTTAGATGATTTATCAACACGTTTATTGAAAACGCATTTTGGGTGAGTGAGAGAAGAGGGGACCCTGAACCGTATACAATGCTACTCATCATACTCTCATTTCTCACTAAGATGAAACCCCCCATGACTTTGAGATCAGATTTAGGTGGCTAAGTGGAAAACAGTAAAAATAGAACATATGCGATCCAGCACACCAACACCGCCACTCCATGAATTTTGAGGCGAGATGACGTAATAGGTCAAGACTATCTTCTTTTAAGCGATACAAAGATATAAAAAAATCGTATTTCTACGAAAGTACAATCTATTTTTAAAATGGTTAAGAAGTGTTTTTGCGCACTAGGTTCTCGCAAGTATGGTACCAAATCCTAACAAAATGAGATTAATCAGTGTAAATCATCGATATTATTCATACCACACAAACTGTAACCTAATGCATATGTAACAGCTTGGCCTGGACGCCGGAGATTTATAATCTCGTTGCCCAGGATCTACATAGCAGAGGAGGACTGGGATGAAAGCTTTCATATTTGACTAGGTCGCGAAGAATTGTAACATGTGGAAAACTGTTCCATCAGTAGGGAGGAAGAAAGGGGAGTTGGGGAGTTGAAATTCAATGTATATGAGTTCGAAAGTAAATGTTTAACGTGGTTGGCGATTATTTGAAAAACGATGTCTTCGCAGTCAGCTGCTTAAAAATAATTCTAATTGTTCTTAGATGGAGAGTAAAAAACACCATTAGGATACTATATGAGATATTCGCACAATATGCAAGACTATTTGTGATATATTGCCTGTAGATGCAGGTTATTATCTTATCACTCACCATGATTAGCTATATTTACATATATATATAACTCTATAGTAGAACTCACCAAAAGTAGTTTTCAGATAAGCCTACACTATACTGAGGTAAAGATCAATAGGTAGATATACTAATAGCTAAATATAGTATATTACTCTACTTGAGATTGACATATAGCTTATTAGATAACTTGCGGGTAAATATATAAGTTAAAGGCATCATCAATGGTTGGATAACCGCTTATTTTGATAAGGGAGAATAGGAGGATATATATAAGTATGTTGACCGATGAAATAAGAGAACACCTTATTATATCCACTACGGTCATAATGCCAGAGCTGGGAATTAGAATTACCATATGGCGTCCTTCTTTCTTCGGATACACCACAGTTCATTTTAGCTTGGGCTAATGTTACTCTGCATTAACTATCCGATCAATCGCGAGAAGCAGGTAAAAGATCCATAGGAGAATGGTGAGCAAAAAAAATATCTTAAACAGGAAGAAATTGTGTGTATCTCAACGTTCATGATCATCGGCGAGTGGCAGACTCTCACGCAAATGAAACGGGGTGGCGAGCGACGAAGTTTCCAACAGTAGAAGTTAGGCAAGCTCTGCTTAAAAGGTCCATCTAAATGTTGGCCTTAGCTTCAAACTCACTACTAAGCGGACAGCCAAGTGATCGAGAAAAGACAGTGAGCGTCGGTGGATAGATGAATTTCTGCTGCCGTCTCCCAACAAGTCCTAGTTTATAGAGGGACTGGAGAATCAAGGAATAGATTTTACTTGAATGAGTATTTCCCTGCATCTCCAGTCATCAGTTTTACTCTTTCTAATAGAGGTTAGTGAGCTTGATATTTTGTAAGTTAATATGTTTCCGATAACGGTTTAAATTAACTCGGTAAGAGCAAATAACATAAGTTAAGCGGGTTCTCTCGCATAAAATATACACTTTGATGTACATATGTTATTAGTTGAACAGTTCTTCAAGAAATTGAGTAGTAGCCATGACAACCAGTCCATTGAAGGATGGTGGCCATTATCTATGACAGGAAACTTGCCTAAAGAAAACTCTCCACTGTGCTGATAGTTGATAGATTCATATTGAGTGCTTGTGCTAGTGAGATCGCTCTCCTAAGTATCTCACGAGGAACGATCTATTATTGGTTCACTTCCCTTAATCTGTAGACGATACGATGTATGTGACAGTTAGAGTGATAGATACAAGGAGAGGAGTGAATGACGGAGTACACAACGAGTTAGAGCATATTAGGAGCACGCCCTGCGTGATCCGAATGGCCAGTATGGAGGAACTGCACGTTAACTTTTTAAGAGGCAGCCTCCTAGGATGGGTAGAAGGATATGGGCTACCGGACTAACATGCAGAGGGGATTGTGGAGGTCTACGTACTCGGACAGTTTTATAGGGGGATGGGAGAACTCATTTACTGTGAGGTATTAGGTGGAGAGACATTCACCTATCGGACACTTGTGAGCAAATAAGTTGGACATTTCAACAGTCCATATGTTTATAAGATCGAGTGTGTTCATCACTCGGATGTGGTCGTTGGGAAGAGAGAGCGCAGCCAGAGTGCTCATTGTTTGGGAATGGGAGGCGATATCAGAGATCCTGCCAAGCAGGAATTAGAAATATGTGAGGAAAATGTGGCTGTTCCATGGAAATGGGTGGAGGAAGGTTGTCACCAGAAAGTGTCAACTTTTTGAGAATTGCGTGAGTTGCGAAGATGCGAGATTCGCACTAAATAGTTAGGTAATTTACTGTTCTGGGTTGACAAATATCAATATTTGGACTTTCACAGGAGACTTCTCTCAAAGTGAGTCATCAGGTGGGTGATTTTGGGAGACTGGAAAATTTGAGTTAATATGGGAGACCTGGTCCCCTTTTATGCAGCCACGGATTCAGGACGCTCGAGCTTTGCCGATGTTTGAAAGTGCGCGGGAAAACATTAAGAAGCGAGTGGGCGGCTTCGTCGATCAAGCTCTATTGTCCGGAAGCAGTATGCCATTCATCTGCTAAGGGGTTTAGCAATCCTTTAGGCGAAGTGCTGAAAGTAGGAAAATTCGGAAATGTAAGAGTATAAAAGATAGAGGATTTCATGAAGAGGGCTGTGGGAAGATTTGGTTCATCATTCAAGCTAATCAGTTGAAGGGTGGTTTTCGGTTTGGAGCGGCTTCCGCAATAGCTGTTGAATGTTTGGGTGTACCATAATTGCACGACATAGTGACTTTGATCCTATTGGAAGTCATTGCTTTGTATCTGAGGAAAGTAATAATGACTTTAATGGCGAGGGTCTCCTATTACTGAAGTTGCGTTTTTTAACATCTGGGTCAGTTGCTGGGATGTGTGCTTTAGAACTTGAATGTTTTGTATTATTATCGAACTAATCTTTAAGCAATCGGGTGGTACATATATGCTTCTCTCTGTTTATTTGCGAACATTTATTTTCATGGAGTTTAGTAAATCGGTGAGAGAAGGATTTAGGCGGACATCTGACCTCAGGCCCCTTACGTGAGTCTGACAGCGCGACCATACGGGAGGGTATTGCGGAAGATAGTGTGTCATTTGGTAGTACATGCTCTTCAAGCTTTTTGATGGATAACCAACTTAAGAGTTTCACTTTTAATTGGATTGAAAAAACACTAAGAACTCAGAGGTAGGTTAGAAAGCATTACTTAGAACGGGAGATTTGATCAAGGGTTGCTTTTGAAACTATCTTGCGAAGTCGGTAGTTGGAAATGTAGGCTATCAGTACAGTAACTGCTTGGTTTTTGCTGGAATTTTAGGGAAGAGTTCTATTTGGAATGGAATCTGTTGGTTGGATCTTCAATCACGCCGGATGCAAGGCGGGCTGCTGCAAATTTGTAGTATAAGAGCGCCTTCTGTTCTTGTGGGATAGTTTGTCTCTTGAGATGGTGTATGGCATCTCTCGCTGTTCAATTCATCGATGGTGCATAACTCAAATCCTGCGTGTTCAAACAGGTTAAGAAGGTCTTTTTTAAAAGTGTGGTGTGTTTCATAGGGAAATGCTGAATCTTCCCTTCAGTATTTTCAGGAGACTAAACCGTTGGCATTTAAGCAACGTATGAGTCGGGGATAAAAGTAAGAACACTGTAGCTTGAACTTATTTTCAAACCCTTTTGAAGTGAAAAATGGGTATTAAAGGTCATCCAGCAGAAACCGAGAAATTATAGAGGAGTGATGCTATGAGTCGCCATACGAGGGGAAATCTATAAACGTTTGTACCACGGAAATCTTTTTCTGCTGGAGATTTCTTAAAATGGCGCAATATCTTTCATTTTTCTGTTCTACAAAATGATAATAGTGTTTTTGGATGTTGTTTACTTATTTCATAGGATTAGGAATAATGAATGTCTCCGAGAGATGCTAAGGTATGACAAGTACTGGAACTTTGATTCTGGTTATCGGCTTGAGAAAAGAGAAGGGCAACCATTCTACTCTTCTCATTAATGTTGCACTTAAGGGGTTTCTTCAACTGCTAAAGCTTTACAAGCGCAGTGTGCGACTAAAATAATGCTTCTTTGGTCAGTAAGAGACCATTGTTAGGGTATTGGATCGCGGATTAAGTAATATAGGATCGGTATGATGGTGTCAGCTGGGCATTCGACACCCGGAGTGGGAGGAGCAGCATTATGGATAGGTGATACAAATAAGAACGACTATGTGTACAGTAGTTCAACCCTTAGGATTACTCGCCCCAACAGTTTGGGCAGCTATGGTGAGTCATAAGTCATACCAAGACTGAATGATGACCGCTGAGGTACATGCAGCAGGACTTTCAGGTGTTGTAGACCTAGAATTAAAGTTGGAAACACCTGGTTCCTGGAGGGAAGTAGAGAAGGGATCGAAGAGTGCGAGTGTAGGTCAGGCTGGGTAATACAGAGACAGATACTAATGAAAGGTATATAGCCACTTGGGTTTAATAGAAATTTGATTTCTTGTAGCACACAGTATTTCCTTAAAATTAAATCCCGAATCTTCATCATAGATGAGGCAGTTATAACAAGAATCAATAGTGAAACATATAATAGCTTAGCTCAAAGGTTCGGGTCCCCCTACCAAGTTGGCGGCCAGGTATAGGCGTACCAAAAAGACCAGTTTTTCTCCTGCAGTCCACGCCCTCATTTGATCTGACGGGGAAGAAATACGAGGTGGCTGAAGACCCATGTGGCAAACTTGCGGACACCAGTTGAAGAGGAAATCGCCACAAGGGGTGTAATTGGAAGGGAGGCGAAAGGATGAGCGATCTCTCTATTTCAAGACGAGGGAAATAAGTCCACAAAGTACAGTACAAGGATTTGGTTAGTTGGAAGTTTTAATTTTTTTTTTTTTTAAATAGAAGAGATAATGATTAGATAACTATCGGTTCCTGGAGGAAGGATGATGAATACAGATATGTCCAAAAATGAGGAAGAGAGTAAGACAGACGCTAGAAAGATTTATAGTGTTTTTGAAATTTGCACATAGTAGTAGGTAGCAGGGTCGCGGAAGGATGCCACAAATCTCCCCCATGTATTGGTTCTTCTTATTTTACACCATTTAAGAGTATCTGCTACACCATACAAATGAATCAATGCACTCTCTGCCTGGATCTATATATATATATATGTAAAAGGATTTAGGCATAGTAGATTACAAGCAAATCTATATCTAATATATATGATAATAATAGTTAGTAAACTAGAGGTCACTCTTATGTCAATATATATACAATTATATTATATATCTATTATATACCTAATTACTATAAATATTATATATTAATCTATTACCTATTATAAACTACTACATTATAGTAAGTATAAGTTTAATATTCTATAGGAACACTGGGTTTTGCCTAGATAAAATTTTGCAGGTGACTTTCTCGAGAGTTTATTATTGTTATCTATTCTATATATATATTAGAAACTATTTATATTATATTATTATTATTTTATATATTATTTATTTTTCTATTATTATTTATTATTCATGTATTTATCTATTATTATTGATTATTATTCTATTTTTTATATAATATATATAATATTATTATATCATTATATATATTTATATATATCATAATATATTATAATAACATTTATAATAATAGCTAATATACTATTAATATTTTACTTATAATCTTAAATATAATATCCATATCAACTCTATCTATATCTATATAATATCATAATATATATAATAACGGAGGGTATTATATACTTAATATTTTCTTTTTGATTCTAATTTCTATAACTTACTATATATATTATATATATATATTATAGTATATATATAATACTATATATATATATTATTATCATATAAACTATTGTCTAGAATTGACGATAATATCAAATATATAAATTCTCTACCTTACTATATACTATATCAATATACTATATAGTTATATAATACTATTATATATCATATATTATATAATATATATATAATAATATTATATAATATTTATTATTATATATATTAAAGATTAATATATAAATAATATATATTATATATACTATAGTTATATATACCATATATTATATATTATTAATATCAATATATATATATATTAATATTAATATTATAATATATATATATATCTATTATATATATATATATATATATATATTAATATATATATATATATTAATATAATATATATATATATATATATATTATATAAATATATATTATATATATATCAATATATATAGTATAATTATATTATATTATATATATATATGTAATAATATATATATAATATATTAATATATATATATTAATATAGTATTATATTTTTAATAATAATTAATATATTATTTAGGTCACTATATCAGAGTAAGATCATACTATAGTAGAATTTATGGCGTACTAATCTCAGTATATGGCACCGCATCTGGGAGTATTCTGAAATTTTATAGGGGAGGACAGCACGCACCGCCATATTAACGAGTATAAGGCTCCACGGGGTCACCGTGTCTACATTCATTCTTCATCTTTCTCACAATTTTTCATTATCTTAAGGTGAAAGGGGACGCTTGATACTGGCACATGCGGAAAAGCAAAAAGCCACGTAGAAAGAACATGAGAACACCTATAGTCGAGAAAGAAAAGTTCCTGCAGGCCCGTACCGGGAGGTCTCGCCTCTAGTCGCTCACCAACTTTTCATTAGGCTATATTAGAGGTCACCTTGAATTATGTACTGCAAACCCGCTACCTATTAGTTATACCAGTACCTATAGATTCTATTACGTGCTTACGTATACTTAGTATTTATCATTACATAAATATATCGCGGCACCTATAACACTGCTTACACGCACCGCACTCATACGGCATTGTACCTATTTCGAAGTATAATATATCATATAATATCATTAATATATAATAATATACTATATATAACTATATTAATTAAAATATATATAAATATAGTATATATTAATATATATACCTTAACTAATATATATATATATATACTATAAACAGAACAATAAATATAAGGGTATCTACTCAGTACTCGTATTATATAATATTACTTACCTGAAGAAGAATAAAGCATTAAATATACCTAAGGTACTAATATATTATTATATATATATATATAATATAATATTAATCAGGGTTGCGGGCTCCTGCATTCGTTGGCATGTTTGGTGCAACGAACCAACTTTTTTTTACTATATCACGGATATTGGTTTTTTTAATTTTTTTGGGTGTCAGAAAATTCAAATTTTTATAAAGAATTATATAAATAATATATATATACATATATATTATATATACTATTATATATATAATATATATATAATAATAATAATAATATATAATATATATACTTATATAGGTATATTATATATAAATTATAATATATAAATAAAATAATATTGGTATTAATAATATTATATATAATATACATATAAATTTATAATATACACATTATAATATAAAAGCATAATAACGGATCTATAATAATATATATACGTTATATATTATATATATTAGGTATAATATATAAAAATATATTATATATCTATATATAATATATTATATATATATATATATATATATATATATATTATATATAACGCGTATAAGCAGTATATATAAGGCTTCGATTTTCCTCGCGTTGCAATTATAATGCAATTTCCTTAACGTATCTCATCGGGATACTGAACGAAATATTTTGAGAATGTGCTATTTGATTTAACATTAGCTATATAGGGAAAACTTCGTTGCAAGGCATGTCTCAACTCAAGTTTTGAAAAATAAACGATATAAAAAAGATTCCGGTACTTTAAATTTTTTTTATAATTCTTGTATACATATAAGTAGGTCAATGACTATTTTAAACACGTCTTTATCCAACGGTATCAGAAATATATTATATATATATAGGGTTGCGAAAAAAACCACTGGTTTTTTTAAAAAAAACCAAAAACCATTGGTTTTTTTAACCTCAAACCAGAATTAAACGCAATGGTGTTTTTTGGCCCTATTTACTGGGTTTTCAATGCTATTTGATGGTTTTTAAATGTGGGTTTTTATTGGTTTTAATAGATTATAAAGGGCAAAAATCACTACTGAAACTGTGAGTACAAGCCCATGATTTAATGAAGTTGTTAAAATTCTTAATAAATTTCTTTAGATTCTTAAATTTCGATTTACTTGATAACTGTAAACTGGTATATAATTATTATTATTATTTTTTGAGTTTTACCTAAACTCATAATGTGAAACAGAATAAGAGGGATATATAAAATTATCTTGAAACTTCTCTTATCATCGCACAACAAAAAAGGTTATACTTTATAATTTCACCAAAAAAAAAAAAAAAAAAAAAACGCATAAAGAAAGTTTATTCTCAATAATATAACTATAATGAATACTAATGATTATTACCTTTATTTGAATATCTCCCAGCCAATAATTATATATATATATATTATTAATTTATAATCCATTTATACAATATATATAACCATATATATATATATCTTATTCATCTAGTAACTCAGTATATATATAATTTTATGAAAGAAAAACTATATATATAATTGTCTTACTTAAGGAGAAAATAACATATACATATTATTTATTACCTTATTATTATATCATTCATTATATATATGGTAAGTACTCACTGCGCGCAAAGAGGAGAGAGAGAGAGAGAGAGAGAGAGGGAGGAGAGGGAGAGGAGAGAAGCGGAGTATGAAGAAGAGAGAGGAGAGAGGAGAGATGAGAGAGAGAGAGAGAGAGAGAGAGATTTCATTCATTCAAAGTCAAACTTAAATTAATGCATTGGCAATTTTGTACAAGAACTAAAATAATACATCCCAGCCTCTATACTTGTTCCCGCAGAACCTATTCCTCTAATGTTGCGTTAATGTCACAAGTCCAAGTTGCATACCCTTGTCACATTAGCAGTTGATGAAGTTGCTGACATTATGCTTATTATTTATATATGACCTCTCATCTAATTTTTCTTTGAGAGATCTGTACCCCAACGAATGACGGAGTCACTGTCTTGACAAACGATAGACTCTCATCCATAGGGCAACTTTTTTTGACTTGTTTGAATGAATTATGGCTCTTATTTTATGCAATAACTTTGGCTGAAGTCTGGCTCATCCTCCCTTTGGAAGTACTGTGGTCTGATATCTTGGGTTAAAAATATATGTCAATAAGTGAGCTTCTGTTACTTGCCTGATGAATACACTCCCTTTCACTTTTTCGTTTTAACTCTTGTTAGTTGAGTTGGATGGATTAAGCGTTCTAGCTACACATATTCACATTATTTTTCTGAATTATAAAATCATCACTTAGTTTACAGTCATTGCCTTCTACCTTGGTTGATGCTGGTAGCCACACACTCCACAATGAGTTTTCATTATCTTTTGAAATTTGTGCATCCGTATGGTAGAAAATGAAATCCTCAAGAGGTCGAAACAAGAATTCAAATGTTTAAACATGTTAAATTACAATTATATATATAATATTATTTATATAATAAGATATTATTATATATAATATAATATATATAAGTATTAGATATATTATATAATAGTTATCAGTTACGCATAATATATATATCTATATAATATATATATATATATATATGTACAGTCAAAATATAATTTAAAGAAATATATATTAATATATATTATTAATAATAAGATAGTATAATTATATATTAAGTATATAGATTTATATTATTTAATAAATCATTCCTCACATTAACTCTAGAATTCAGCGTAAAATTTTTATTGCCTTTTCAGTTTATCTTCATTCGGGAAAAATTGTGCAAACCATATGTTCAAAAGATATTTTGCTAAAAGGAAAACCTTTAATAACATTAAATACAAATTTTAGAAAATTTTGAATGTAACGGTTTTTTTCCCGGTTGACCAGCAAAAATTGGTTTTTTTTAATCTGGTTTATTTAAATACCATGTGTGTAAACCAATGGTTATAAACCAATGGTTTTAAACCCTCACATCACCTATATATATTAAAATATAAAATAGTTTAATACTACTTATATAAATTATTACTTACTATATATATTCAGTAGAATAAGTAATATTTAAAGTATAAAATATAATTTATATTATGTAAACTTTATATAAATTTTCAGTTATATAATATATAATTTATTATTATCTTTTATATGGATTTTTAAGTAATTATATATAATTATATTTATTAATAATTTTTTTTTAGTAATAAATTATAATGATTCGATTCTTCAAGGAATATGATGGCACGAGATTTGAATTATTAGTTCTTACCTGTTAATAATTTTATGTTACATATTATTTTATTATAATATTTTTATCGCCATATTTAAAACTCATTCTATTATATATATATCTATAATATATATTTTATATATATTATATATTAATAAATTTATATAATATATATATAATATATATTATATTATAATATATATTTATATTATATTCTATATATATATATATATTATATATATATAATATAATATATTATTAAATTATTTTTTTTAAAAATTATATTTTATGTTGTTTTTACAACCCATTGGTTTAAACTTGTTTAACCATGTTAACCAATAAAACCAATGTAAACATAAAAACAACCATGCAAAATTTTAAAAATGTATTTATTAATGGTTTTCTTAGCATGTTGATATGGTTTTCTCAATTTTTTCAATCGAAGAGTAGCTGAAGGGCAATAAAAAATTTTCTGCTGATTTTATATTTTGGGTGAGAATGATTATATTATTATTATATATAATATTTATTATAATTATATATTAATATATCTAAATTATATTTATATATATATTTATATATATATATTATATATATATATATATATTATATATAATATATTATTAATATATAATAAATTTTTGTAAATTTACATGTTTAAAACATGACTTGTTTCGAGTTTTGGAATTCATTTTCTACCATCGATGCCACATTTCAAAGATTATAATAAAACTCATTTGTGGGGTGTGTGGCCACAGCATCAGCTAGAAGGCAATGACTGTGAACTAAGTGATGATGTTTATTTTAGTAAAAATATGAATATGAAGCTAGAACAGCTTAATCACCACTCAAAAGACAAGATTTAAAACAAAAGTAAAAAGGAGTATCATCAGGCAGTAACAGAAGCTCACTTATTGGCATATAATTTTAAAATATCCAAGATATTATTATAACAATTTATAATAGCTTACGTTGTTCTCTGAAAAAAACACCTGCAAATGTTTGCTATGTAATATTTAAAAAAAAATTTTTTTATTGCAAGTAAAATATTTTTATAAATGATAAATTTCATCTTGACCCTCAAATTCGAATGTCATATTAAAATAATAGCATATTGTAAAGGTAATATCAACTGCTAATGTTGAAGGGTATTTTCAACTTTTGGACTGGTGCACAGCAACATTAGAAATATGGGAAAGTAACTGGAATTATTTTTGTATCTTTTATATATATATATATATTATATATATATATATATAAATATATATATATATATATATATATTATATATAATATAATCTATAATAATATATAATATATATTATATAATATAGTATATATATATATATATATATATATATATATATATAAGATATATATATATATATATTATATATTAATAATATATATTAATATATATATATAATATATATATAATATATATATACATATCATATATATAATTAGGGATGGCCAAAAATATCGATATATCAAATATAGATATTATTGCTCGATATATCGATATTTTTGGGCGATATTTTCTTAGGCGATATATCGATATTTCGATATTTTTTCTTAATATCGAAATCCGATATTCTTTTCAAAAAATTTTTTAAAGGTCGGAAAAAAATAAAATCTTATCCCCCTCTCCCGACACCCTGAAGTGATGAAACCCTTTTTCCCCACATATTTCGTTCTTCGTTCTCCCCAATGTCGTTTATAAATAAACCGAAAATTGGGGTTTTAGATTTTTCGTCTTTTCGGGAACTCAAAATAGGGAGAGGGGGGGGATCGACATAGCACATACCACATAGTCAAATTTTCTTCTGAGTATTCACTAATCACTATTTAGTGATCAAGTGAAATGCGACCCAATAAAATTTTGGATGATAGTAAACATGCTTTCCCTGCTATGTTAGCAATGAAATCTTACTGTTAATGCGACGTCAGTCTCGTCAAAACGAACAGTATCATTATACAAAGTTTGCTCAAATGAAATGAATAGATTGACTTCCGAGCATATTAATCAGTTAGTCTTTTTAGGTACATTAGATGATAAGTTTGGGCTTTGTAATAATATATTATATATTATATATTTATATATATATATATTATATAATTATATATATATATATTATAATATATACTAATTATATATTATTATATATATATATATATATATATATAATAATATATTAAGGGTAACTACTTGAGTTACATTGAATAAAAGGAAAGGAATTAAAATAGCATCACAGTTTTAATTTTCTTTTTTCATGAAATATTTTATATTTATTTATTTATTCTGAGACTATTAAAAACTTTGCATGCAGCCCACTCGAGACTAGCCTGATCCTGATTTCGTGTAGCTCTGTGGAGTGTATTCAGTGTCAGTGTGGACGAAAGATACCATTGCAAGATTAATACGAACAGGATCCTGTGAGTTGGTTTACATGTTACAACATACCGAGTACAACTGTGTAGATCATCCTACTGGCGATTATCGATTGTTTCGCTAAATAGTAATAACTATTAACGATTTTATAATAGCTATTACTAAAAGTTATGTAAATTTGGGGTAAATAACACAGCTTTTCTTATGATAAGTCGTCTGGCATCCATTTCGAACTTCTTAAATATTATTTCCATTTTATTACTAAAATTTAATAGATTTCTTCAAGATTCGCAGACTATCCAAGAGTCGTCACAGTATCAGTTGTTATACATCCAATTTCAATTATTTCGTTGTTTAGAATCTATATTTATTTTGTACTTAATAAGAAATCATTTTGAAGCTTTGTTCAAGCAATATTATTTTCTGATTTTTAATACGGAAAAAAAGTGATTTTCATGATTATTGTTTAATTTTCTAGTGCAACGCGAATTCTTATTCATTTTATTCACTCGTCCACAAAAGTCAAAACACCACCAGTTCCTCAGATCCAACATCAATGCTCTAGCACAACTTCAGTCTTCAACCTCTTGGGGTTGGAAACTTGAAAGTTGGAAGACCTGAAGAGTGAAGATCTTTTTTTCATTTACTCACCTTTTTCTTCTGCACATACGTCTGCTTCATATTTATAAATTAACAGCCTTTCTCTCTCTGAGTGAGTCAGTATATCTTATATATATATATTATATATATAGTATTAGTATATATATATATATATATATATATTATATATATATTATATATATATATATATAGTATATATTATATAGTATATATATTGGAACAAAGTTACCTAAGCGGCCACCACGGAACGGGATCTCGGATATTTTTTTATCTATATATTATTATATATATATATATTATAATATATATATAATATATATATATATTATATATATATATACTATATATATATAATTATATATATATTAGTATATATATATATATAATATATATAATATATATATATATATATATATATATAGTATATATACGTTAGGTTAGTATTAAACCGCAATAACGTAAAAGTACTTTAACCTGCTCATTGTTTATAGAATGCACCATAATCTGTTAAGAACACTATTTCTGCTGTTGAAAAATAGAAAA
>JABUQX010031513.1:5000-7500 GCA_015478945.1 Trachelipus rathkii | reverse complement strand
TATAATCCCCCACCCCTACTCCGGCGGTCGTTGTCAAGATGTACTTCTTTGTCAAATAACTTTACCTAAATCTCTTTAATTCAATGCCGATTCGTAAAAACTTCTTTTGTATAACTAACTTTCCTCAATCTATACTACATCATTTAAACAACAGAATAATAATTAAGTTTATTATTATATTAATATCATAATATTTATAATATAATATTATTAATATTAAATATACTATTATATATAAATAATTATATTATAATTTATATTATTATATTAATTATAATTATTAATATATATAAAAATTATATATAATATATTAATATATATATTTATAATATATATATATTATATATATATATATATATAATATATAGCTATAACCCGGCTATATAACATATTACTATTTTTAAGACCTATATTATTATACTCTTTATACTTACTGTTTACTAATTATATCTATATAACATATAATCATTAATAATTAATATATATATAAAATTATACATATATTAAATTTCTATTAAATACTATACATATATACATTATAATCTATAAATCTATATTATATTAATCTATATATAATCATTATATCAATTAATATTTACATAAATTTTATGGATTTTCATGGGTATATGCTATTATACAAGTAGTTTATACAATTAGGATAGATAATAATGAGTATGATGGTTATATATTAAATTATTATATCTATATATGTTATTATTATATTTATTGAGATATATCACTGGCTCCCTTATGGTATTTAATATTAACAGGTCGACCATGAGTGGGGTAGAATTAGAGAGATAAATATACTAGTAGTGTTAGGTAATGATGTGCAGATGTAAGACAGAGTGAGGGAAGTAGTGTCATCTACCTATTATGTTGCGTGAATGATATGGTTTAAGTATGTGGCGCATCTAATAAGAGTATTGAGAAACTAGTATATATTATTGGATAGGCTTCATTATAGGTGAGTGGATAGTGTCATAGGAATAGGTAGTTAGATTAAAACGTATATATACACGAGAAGGTATTATTGGATTAATATATGAGGGACAGTCCTCGGTGCATTTGTATTGATTGGAGGAGCTGGGCTTATTTAATATATATTAATATATATATATTATATATATATATATTAGACGGAGCATAAGAAGAATAATTCAGATAAGCGAATTTCCTGTAGAGGTGGGGATATTTTGGGCTTGTCATAGAAATGATTTCTATTCAGTTACGAGGACCGAGTGGAGTTACATAATTCATTTGAGTGCAACTGAAACTCTTTACCATATAAATTATTAGTTTTTATATGATTGAGTAACAATAAAACTCAAAAATGATACATTTTGAGTTGTGGTAGGTAGATAATGAACTATTTTGTATATTTTCCTATTTTTATGATAGATTTAATATAATTATTATTATTGTTAGATTATTAATATAATATTTATTATTATATATTATATTTAATATTATTATATTATTATTATTATACTTTCAAAAATTATTATTGATATATTATTAATCTTCAAGAACTATATCAGGTTAAGCGTTTTTCCAAGTGAGTTTTTGTCTTAACTTTTTTTTTAAATTTTATTTAGGTTTTTAGAGTTTTATTAGGCTTCTAAAAAGTTTTACATCTCATTTTGTTATAGGTTATATACAGTTATATACTACATATGGTTATATAATTAAAATATTATAGGTTATGTAGATTGCTATTCAAAACTATCAAGATTAGCTAAATTAAGTTCATATTTGCATTTTAACTTAAAATTTATTAGAGTAGCATTTGAGTTATTAGTTTAGCTCTTTATAAATATTTTTAGTATACATTAATGAGTCTGCGTCCATGACTTACTTGTTACTTTCTTACCTGTGAAACACCACCTCCCTTCCGCTCAACTTCCGCTCAACTTTTTTGTTTTTGTCTGATGCTCAAATATCAAAGGAATTATTCTCTAACGAATTTATATTTCAAACTTCAACCTTTTCTATAATTTCCGTATGAAGATTAGCGTACGAAAATTACACTCATGTAACAAACACGTTCCAGTTCCTCACCATCTAACATGACTACTACCTCGGACTCTCTTCATTCACTACCGTAACTTTACTCTTATCTACATTCACTTTCAAACCCTCCTTTTACACACCTATGCCAAACCCTTCTACCAATCCTCTCAAACTCTATTCAGATTTGCCACAACAGAACCATCATCTACAACAAATATATATATATATATATATATATATATATATATATATACTATATATATATTATATATATTATATACAATATATATATATATATGATATATATTAGTATATATATATATATATATATTATCCTTTATGCCTTTTCTAATTTTTCAGATTTTGCAGGAAAGACCGCGTGTATACGGCAAGGAGAGCTTTTTTGAGACTCCAGTGCCCGCGAACCAATTCGAATTTCCAGTCGTACTGCTTTGATTTCTTTAAAAATGTTACTGGTTTGACGGGA
>JABUQX010031512.1:0-12500 GCA_015478945.1 Trachelipus rathkii | reverse complement strand
AGACAGTTAAACTCAAATAAAAGCAGCGATTAGGTACCTTTCATTTAACGTCTAAATAAACCTTCTTGAGCAACACTCTCTATTTGCCTACAATAGATTCTAACCTCTTATGGCAAAAAGACTTGTCATAAGATTAATATGATGGTGATAGAATATAAATCCATATATGTTCCCTCTAAATATTTAAATAAAGCACAAACTGATTTCTAAACTGCATGCTAGAACGAAGACAATTGTCTTAATTAAAAACTTGTAGTGTATAGTTAGCATTACCTTTAGCTGTATCTTTTGCCCTTGGTAGTAGTTGGTGTATATATTAGCCTTTACTTTGTTTAAGTTATTGACATGCCTTAGACGTGGGGTGTGGGGTTTGAATGTGTATGGGCAGAGTAATTATATTATCTACTTTAGTTTGACTGGGCCAGTCTCGATAGACCCATGTGGCTTCTTACTGTCCATAATTTCTGTTTCGTGAAACATGGACCTTTGATTTGGATAGTGACTTATTTTTTTCTCATGTAGATACGACACACACACAAACACAGACACACACAAAACACACACACACATATATATAATTATATATATTAAATATTATTCAGTGATCATCATCAGTGAAATAAGAAATTTTTTTTTTATGTATAAAGTATATAGATATATGTATATTATATAATATATATATATATAATATATATATATATATATACTATATATATATGGAAAATTATATTTGAATCAGTGTATATTTTCTGGAAAAAAAATTAAGTTCAAAAAAATTTCTAAGTTCATAGAAAAGTTTAGTTAAATAAATTTTTTTAGAAAATTGAAAATATAACTACCTCAAATTTAAAAGTTCGAAATATTTTAAACAATTTTTTAAAAAAAATTACAACTTTTCTGAACTTAGAATTTTTTTCAGAAAATATACACCAATTCAAATATAGAATATCCTATATATATATATATATATTATATTATATATATATATAATATATAATATATATTATATATCTTATCTATATATATATATATATATATATATATATATATATATATTTATATTATATATATTACCGAGCTAAACACCACCAATATATATATATATATATATATATATATATAAGGGATTTATGTTTAAATTAAAAAACATATATATAATATTATATATATATTATATAATATATATATATATATAATATATTTAATATATATATGTGTGTGTGTGTGCGGTGTCTGTGTGTGTGTCTGTGTGTGTGTCGTATCTACATGAGGAAAAAAAATAAGTCTCTATCCAAATCAATATATATATTATTATATATATATATATTTATATATATATATATAATATATATATAATAAATTATATATATATATTATAGAATATATATAATATATATATTATTATTTATATATATAATATATATCATATATAATATATATATATCTAATATATATATATTTATATATAATATATATATATATATATAAATACTATTATATATAAATATATATATCTTATATATATATAATATATATTTTTTTTTTTTTTTTTTTTTTTTTACATTGATACCACCACCACGGGCAGTTTTTCCATTTTGAAAAAAATCCCCTAAAAATAAATAAATAACCATAATTATAAATAAATAAAAAAAAATTAATAAAAGAAAAATAAAAATTAAATAAAGAAAAGTAAACCCACCCTGACAAGGCTTGCCTAACGCAATTTCCTCAGGTGGGCGCAGACGCAGGACTTAAATAGAGGAAGATTAAACATTGCGGGGAAAATAAAAGAAGGCAAGGAGTTCCACAAAACAGATGTGGCTGGAAAGAAGGAGGTACCATAACGAGTGATCTTTGAGTCTCCAATATTCACAACACAATTTTCATGTGAGAGCAAGGCACTTCTTGTGTTACGAGGGCGACGCTGTGGAGGAATGCGAGAGGTCAATTCTCGCGAGCACCTGCCGTTTGTAATACCTATAGAAAAAGAGATAGGGCACCACGCCACGACGCAGAGAAAGAGGGTCAAGGGAGTCAGAGAGTATGGGACAGTTATTAAGCCTCTTAGCCTTAGCTTCAACTCTATCCAAAGGAGGCGTGGAACCGGAATCCACCCCAAATTGGGAACCAGTATTTCCATGGGCAGGGCGAATTAAGAACCTTTAATAACGTGGAGGTATCTGAGCAGAGAAAAAAATCACGCCATCTGAACAGAATTCCCAGCTTTTTTGAGGCATTTTAGCAACCGATGTGATGTGAGTTCTCCAAGACAATTCACTTTTTATGTTTAGTCCAAGAATTTTTATGTTGTTTACGGGTAAGACATTAGAGCCATCAAAAGGATGGGAAAGTTGGGAGGTATTTTTTAGAGAGGGAGAGTGATGAAGAAGTTGAGTTTCAAGAGTTGAACTTCACAGATTACGGTTACCCACTGAGAAATTCGACAAATCGGCAAGAATTGAAATCGGAAAGTGTAGAACGAGAGGGCAACTCTAGCATAACAAACGAAGGAGCACAATTAAATGAGTGGAAGAAAGGAGAGTTGAGTCATCCGGCATAAGAATGAACAGAGTTAGAAGTGCAGCTAAGAAGTCGTTGATGAAAAGTAGGAAATAAAGTTGGAGATAAAACAGAACCCTGAGGAACACCCCAATTAATAAGAAAGGAGGAAAGAGGTTGCTCCATCAACAGAGCTGAAATGGAACGATTTGAAAGAAAACTAGACAAGAGTAAGCAAAGCGAAGGAGCAAATCCAAAGGAAGGTAACTTAGAGAGTAGCGACGCATGCCATTACCCTGTCAAAAGCTTTAGATATTGTCAAGTGCTACCACACAAGATCCCATGATCCTTAAGGAGAAGACCATAGACGTTAATAGGAAAGATGCATCACCAGTTGATCTCGAACGCCGAAAGCCATACTGACGAATCTGAAAGAGGGAATGAGATTCTATGTGATCGAGAAATGAGAGTTAAGGAGATTTTCAAAGTTTTTTTTATATATATAATAATATATATATATATAATATATATTATATTATATATAATATATATATAATTTATATATATATATATATATATATATTATATTATATTATATTATAATATTCGTATATTACTGTCAGATGGGCTTCTTTTTTTTAATTTTTTACAGGCTTACAGTTTATAGACTATGATACTGAAGCTATATTTTGTTATTTTTCCAGCACTCACGGGTTCGGGGTACGGGGGTGGAGCCCCAATAGAATAAATGTTTCGAGCCACTGCATTCATTTACCACTAAATATTAATATAAATGCTTATTAAACTAAAAAATTATTTAAAATAATTAGAAAATTAATTAGAAAAATAATTACAATAGGCATATTATATCTATATAATATATATATATATATATATTATATATATTATATATATATATATTATATAATATATATATTATATTATATATATATATAATATAATATTATATATAGTATATATACTATATATATTACTTTTTCTACTTCTATATATCAAAAAAACTGCTGATCATGCAGATTATGATTTCACAATAATTATTTAACTTGATCATTCAAAAAAATTTATTTACTCTTCCTCTAATTCTTTAAATACTATTTTTATTCATTCCATATTTAAACGATGACCATTTTATTTACTCAATATTTTCTTAACTTTATTTTAGGCAGAAACCAAAAATTAATATAACAATGAGGAACAAAGACTAATACTATATATATAAATATATATATATTATATATATATAAGCCGAAATATATATATATATATATATATATATAATAATATTATATATATATATATATAATAATAATATATATTATATTATATATATATATATATATATATATATATATATATATATATATATATATATATATATATATATATATATATATATATATATATATATATATAAATAAAAAATATATAGAATCTTTAAATATAAATGTAACTATATATATATATATATATAATTAAGCCGAAATTACGAGAGGAATCTTTGTGAGAAAAATAGCATACATTCGTCAATTAGTATGTATTGCAAGCTGTAAGAGGCTAATTTGCCGGTCTCATGCTTACCTCTTTCAAATCCCTGGTGAAGCCTCCATACTTTTATACCTTATGCATTGTATTTAAACTCCATTGTCTGGCATCTCTTTCTTCCCCGAGAAAGAGACGCCAAACAAAGAGTTGGCATTGGCGGGAAGTGCCCGAGATGGGACACCGCCAAGCTGAATCATGATCAGTCCTTTGACAGCCCTCACGCGATGAGGCGGTATCATTCTCGACCTCCTATTAACAGGTCATTTAGATTAGGAATTCTTGCCATTTTTATTTGTTAGTTTATATGGTGTTATCATAATTTCTAACGACATTTGTGCATTAGAATTACCTCATTTACTTAATTGATCAAATCCATCTCTGTCAATTATCCATATCACTATTGTCAAATAAAGCACTACGTTGAAAGTAATTATTAATCCATCCCCTCGATTAATGAATGCAAGTTCATTAATCATTTGATAGTTGAAGTGATTTCAACCTAGACATCATTTTGGTGACCCCAGAGTGACAATTAGGGGGCGAAGACCCCTAAAGTGAACCCCTAAAGCCCTTAATTTAGAGTCAGATAGTGCCTAAATTGCGAAAATTTCAAATTAATCGAAAAAAAAAAAATCGGTTACTTTCTCGTTTTAAGTGCTTAAAAATAGTGATATGTGATAAAATTAAATAAATTCATTTGAGTCGAAATTAATAACGTGAAGAAATTAAATTTCTTATTAATCTCATTATAAAATAAGAAAAAAAAAAAGTCGTTATTACTTCGAGAGCAAAAATTCAAATTCGAGCTCTTGATATTAGGCTTAAAACCAACGCCAAACAAGTGACTCAAAACGACGCCAAAACCCAGTCAAGAACAACAGGCTATAGAAATGGTATCAACAAGAAAGAAATTAGGCTTTAAAACTAAGGCAAAACCCACTCTTAAAAGAGGGAAGAAAAGATTCCCCCAACGAATTCCCCCCTCGCATGAGGAGGCAAGCCCATCTGTTTCGTCATCAGAGGCTGAGTTGAAAATCCCGCCACCTTCTTCCCGCGAAACACAAAGTAAGTTTGCGCACTCAATCAAACTTCCAAATTTTCTTGAAAATAATGTTCAAATTTGGCTGAAAGCGGTAAGCAATCTTTTTAAGCTTTATAAAATAAAAAGTGACCAAGAAAAATTGAGATTAATAGCACCATTGCTCCCAATTCATTTATTAGCCACAGTCAAAACGCCAATCAAAAATAACACCTATAAAGAATTGTTGAACACAATCAGAAGAACCTACTCCCTATCAGAAGACCAAAACACACGTGACGTCACACAAATAAAATTGCGCGACAACGAGCTCCCAAGCAAATTCCTCTCTCGTCTGAGAGAATCCATGGGTGAAGAAACAGCGAAAAATCTCCTCAATAGAGAACCTGCTTTAGTGAAAGAATTTTTCCTAAAAAGGCTACACCCAACGGTATACGAGCATCTCCACAAAATCTCATCCTGTGTAAGTATACACACCCTCGCCTACATGGCAAACGCTGTGTACGAATTCGAAATTTAGAAAATAAAAAGAAAAACAATGAACAGCCTCTGGCAACAACATCCTGCCAACACTCGAGATTTAGGCTGCGCGTTACAGGAGAAACAAAGCAGCTTCTCACCCAAGCATCTCCAAACCCCCTTTTTCCCTCCATCCAAGTAGTGTATAAATACTTTAAAAATTTCAACGTAAAACAACATCGGTGAAAAACAAAGACAGCAAAGATTAAAATTAAAAACAATAAATTATGAAATCAAAACTACTTACTACTACTATACCACCACTAAGATTAATAATAAAATAATAATACATAATAATAATAATGATAATAATGATAAAAATTAATAATAATAATAATAATAATAATAAAAATATTAATAATAATAATAATAATAATAATAATAATAATAATAATAATAAAAATAAAAATAAAAATAACAACAAAAACGATAGTGATAAAAATACAAACGATGAAAAATGACAAGAAAATGAAAAATTGTGAAATCCTATGTAAGGAAATTGTGATCCAAAGACACCCGTAAAATCTTTGTAAATGGCTTCTGCATGCGCCATCTTGGGTTAAAAATAACAACTAAAATTCAGATAAAAGTAATCGAGTTAAAAATGTTACAAATAATACAAATGTTATTTCAAAGAAAAAAAAGAGTAAAGCCAAAAACGGCAAAATGTAAAATAAAGGTTTCCAAAAATTGGTAAGATGCTTTATCGTGTATATTATTCTTGTGTTGCATGTCTATTATCCATTTCTTTATATATTTATGATTACTATAGAATAGTCATTAAAAGATTTTTGTGCAAATAGTCCCAAATCTCAAACGAAAAAAAATTCCGTCCTTTGAGTTGCCATCCAACGCTATCTAAAATTAAATATGTAAACTAAACAAATTATTATTTAACAAAGATCAAAATAAATAAATAATAAATTTAAGATGAAAGTTACTTCATAATTTAGTAATAAATTCAATTAAAAATTCCTCAAAAATTCAAAAAAAAATAAAAAAAAAAAAAAAAAAAAAATATTTTTTTTAGTTATATATATCATGACGGAAGAATGTCGGTGGGAATTTCCATGCAGGCCGCTCGACCGACAAAGACTGACGAGTCATATGTTGGAAAAGTCGGTCTGTAACAAAATTTTAAGCCGATATTTCTTACGTTATGATATACGAAGTAAACAGGATGTTTTCGAACAAAGTAGAGGAAAATT
This sequence comes from Trachelipus rathkii, assembly GCA_015478945.1. NCBI lineage: Eukaryota > Metazoa > Arthropoda > Malacostraca > Isopoda > Trachelipodidae > Trachelipus > Trachelipus rathkii. Next base: position 5,672 of record JABUQX010031512.1, on the reverse strand, counting down.
GCGGAGACAAGGTTACACTGAAATTCCAAAGTCATGAATTTGGAAGACAGAGTTACCATTGTTTCCCAAAATTTGAATCTCTTTTTCGTTGATATCTTGTCAGCTTTTCAATAAATCTCAATCCATCATGAGAGTCTTAAAAATTCATTAAAAATAAAATAATAAATTACCATCAAAAATAACTATTATCATATTGAATAATTGCGATCTTATTAAAAGTTAAAAATTTTCTTCGATGAGTGGTATGTTTGCATGAAACTATGTAATCTATTTTATTGCCTTTTCAAAATGTAAAAGTTCGGGATAGAGACCTTTTCGGTACAACTCCACGAACGAATAGAAAACGGAATTAGAATGGCATACAATTGTTTTTAAAAATATATTGACTTTATATAGAGGAAAATAAACATTTTTAATATCATTTCGTAAATCAATTACATATAAAAAGATATTCTATATTTTAGAGAAAATTATATATTTTTTTTATATCAAATATGATTAAAAATTTTATTAAAGAAACCCATGTCAAAGCAACCGAGCTCTTAACGAGACTTGCTACGATTATACTCGATGTACCTGTAACCGCTAGCGACGCGCCATTAGCGCAGGGAAACAAAATGCAAATTCTAAATTGTATAGCGAAAAGCACATTTTAAAAAGTATAATTTATGACTCAAAATTTATTATGCATGATAATATTAAGACTCATTTTCTTTTCTTTTTTCCAAACATCTTACTCTCGTAGCCCAAAAATCTTTTTTTTTTAATATTTACAAGGGCAAAAATCGTTCCTTTAAAAACAAACCAAACACCACGCTTTCTCTTACGAACACTGTGATTGGTCCTCCCATCTGCGAACTGGCCAATCAGAGCAAAGCTTCCAAACGATCTCCGACTGAAGCAACCCAAAATCTCTCCTCGCCTGTCACACAGCCAGCGCCATCTATTGGGCAACAACAACAACAACAGTTCTCACACTCCCAACCTACAAATAAAGGTTACTCTGAAAATAAAAAAAAAAAAAAAAAACAACAAAATAGAATTGATAATAAAACATGGGAGAAAGCAGAAATGGAATATCATTTTGGACTCAACCATTCAAAGGGAAGATTCGCAGGTGTGAAATGAGTGGATCGTAACTGCATTTGAAAACGCAAGGTTAATAAGAAACCCTCTTACCGGCAAGGTTCCAATTGCAAGCAATCAAACGGTGGAGACATTAGTTTCACCTCTGAGAATGTGACATTGAAAGTAAGTTCGAGACGAGAACCGATTTGAACGAAAAAAAAAAAGTTGGAAAATTGAAACAAAAATATAGAAGAAACAGGTATCCCGACGAGAATTACAATGTAATTGAAATGGTCGCTTTACGAGCTCTTATTTTTATGATATTTTCTTTCTCTTTCTATTTAGTGTTTCATATCCTTTCCTACCTCTTTCCTCCATTATGTTAATTATTAATCAGAAGGGTTGGGTATTGAAAAAAAACTGTGAACCTATCACAAACACACGCGTCACGTGCGTTTGTGAGAACAGTTATTTTTTTCCCACAACCGAGATCACCAAAGTCTAAGCCGAAATTACGATAGGGAATCCTTGTGAGACAATAGCATGCATTGTCATTAGTAGGTATGCAGCTGTAAGAGGCTAATTTGCCGGTCTCATGCTTACCTCTTTCAAATCCCGGGTGAAGCCTCCATACTTTTATACCTTATGCATTGTATTTAAACTCCATTGTCTGGCATCTCTTTCTTCCCCAAGAAAGAGACGCCAAACAAAGAGTTGGCATTGGCGGGAAGTGCCCGAGATGGGACACCGCCAAGCTGAATCATGATCAGTCCTTTGACAGCCCTCACGCGATGAGGCGGTATCATTCTCGACCTCCTATTAACAGGTCATTTAGATTAGGAATTCTTGCCATTTTTATTTGTTAGTTTATATGGTGTTATCATAATTTCTAACGACATTTGTGCATAGAATTACCTCCTTTACTTAATTTATCAAATCCATATCTGCCAATTATCCATATCACTATTGTCAAATAAAGCACTACGTTGAAAGTAATTATTAATCCATCCCCTCGATTAATGAATGCAAGTTCATTTCATTTGTGGTTGAGTGAATTGTCGAACATATTATATATATATAATATATATATATATTATATAATATAATATTTATATATATATATATATTATATATACTATATATATATAATATATATATATATATATATATGTATATATATATTTATTATAATATATATATATATATAATTATAATATATATATATATATATATATATATATAATAGTATATATATATATGAAATTATATATGTATAAATATTAATATTATATATATATAATATATAATATATTATAATATATATATATATATATATATTATATATATATATAGTGCCGCCTTGTAAAAAAAACCCATCACCTTTTGCCCTTTAAAAAAAACCCACCCATTTTCTCGGCTTATACAAGGTCTAGAACCAAAATTTTTTTTCCCCCTTCTAAATACATCGATTATGATTGAAAAAATGTATTATCATCATTCTGGGTTGATTTGTCTTCCCAAGAAAAAATTTTCGGATTTTCAAAAATTTATATATATATATACTATATATATATATATAATATATATAGGTGAATGTTTTAGCTTAATTATTACCAATTTTATAGTAAAGGCTAGGGTGGCCGACGCATAGGCGCGGTGTTCGAGGTGCTTCTCATGGTATAAAATTGTGGGTTATACACATCTTTTTATATTCTACATGATATATATATACATACATATTTCTAAACTGAAATATATATATATATATATATATATATATTATATATATATATATAACACGGAATATATATAGGTAACAAGTGCTTTTAAAATTCAAATTCACGAAACATGTAACAGTTGCAAATAATTGCTAATAATTAAAATTTACAATTATTATTATTATTTTTTTAATGAGAAGTAATAATATAAATAAGAAAACAAATAAAATTAAATATTTACTAACCTTGAAAAAGAGACAAGAAAATAATTTTAATAATTTTTATAATTTTTATAATTTTACTCTGAGAACAACGTAAAATAGTAGCACCACTATCACTTCTGTTACTTTTAAAGAAATGCAGTGGTTGGCGCTGGCGATAGCGATACTAATAAAAAAAAAAAAAAAAAGATACTTTCTAGCTGCGTTACTATCTCTCTCTCTCCTCTCTCTCTCTCTCTCTCTCTCTCTCTCTCTCTCTAATTACTATATAATATATATATATATATTTATATTTCCCTCTTGATACATGTTGCATGCTCACTATATCTTTTATATATATTATAGATATATATATGATATATATAATATATAATGGTGAAACTAAAGAAGTTACCGCTATAATCTTCGACAAAAGATAGGTACAAGAAAAATGATAACATATATGGAATCAGCGTATGAAATTTGTATGGAAAATGCAAAAAAAAAATGTTACTTTTTTTTTTTTTTTTTTTTATATTTCCAAACTACGATAGTACAGTTAAACTAAATTAAATATTTAGAACAGCGTATGAAATATCTTAAAAAAAGATTTTTTTTTTTTTACAAAAAGAATATTTTCAGCTACACCCCAAAGATGCAAAGAGTCGGGGACTCTCGGCCTCCCGGGGAACGACAGGGGAGGACTATTTCCCCCCTCCGGGGAGGGCCTCCGGAACCCCCGCTTGGTATTTGGGTGTCGCGGGGTTTCCTCCGCCCCTCCCCTACGGGTATGGGAAAACGTCCCCCCTCTGTCCCACGTCGGCTCGAGCCCTAAGAATTTTAAACGGCTGATTCATATATGTATTAGTTTTCTTTACCTATCGTAGTGTTGGAGATATAGATAAAAAAGAAAAAAAAGTAAAATTTTTTTGCATTTTTCATTACAGAATTTCATACGCTGTTCCAATAGTTATCAGTTATTCTATGTTACCGTATCTTGTTTCGAGTTCTGCGGGTACTTCTTTAGTTTGGACCTATATATATATATATAATATTATAATTAATATATATTATATAATTATAATATATATATATATATATAAATATATATATATATATATTATATTATAATTATATATATATTATTATATATATATATATATATATATATATAGTATATATATGTAGCACGAGTAGATGAGTTCGTATTAATCAAATAAACAACATAGAATTAAATTCCCTCACCTCCTCGGTACAAATAATTAATAAGATGGTAAGGTGTATTAGAAAAAATAGTTGATGTTTATTTTCTTTATTAATATTCTTTTTCATATTAGTTGTTTTCACACAGAATAATAGATAATTTTTATTTTGTATAATAATCAGGAGTGGGCCACAGACCCTTTAAATATATTTTCGTGAATACTTAAATCCCCATATTATATACAATTTATTTTGGAACAGTTTGCAATGTGGGGCATGTAATATAATGCCATGTTCATTACTAGATCTCGTTCACCGTTCTTTCTAATTTTTATCTTTTTATTCACTGGTGAATCAACTTAGCGTATCAAATGACACTTAAAAGATCTTATTATAAGAACAATAATAATATAACACCTTTAATTTTATTACAAAAATGATAAATTTTAGCGTGCCTGGGCGATGCCCAGGACACTTGGTAACGGCTCTGATGTCGTGGCCGAACTAACGTCTTTTCTCGTTTTGGCGTCAGATATTGCCGGACAGGGAAAAGACTCTTATTGGCTGACTTAAGATTTTAAATAATATAAACAAAAAGAATAAAAACAGTTGTGTGTGTTATCTTATAAAATGTAAGTAATTTTACCGTACATAATAATACATAACGGTTGGAGCTGTGTTTCTCCTCTCATAAGAATAGCTTTTGCCTCCAAGAGTTCTAGCTTTATTAATTACAATAAAGATTATAATAGCATTATTTTATATAGTACTATACTTAGTACATATGGTGATTTCCGGTTGATCAAGAATACCCAGCCTTCAATTCTAAAAAAATATTTTTTTAAAAATTTTAAAGTCGGCAAAAACATTCCGTAGAATTTATTTCATTTTTAGTCGCACTCCAATTCTCTTTTTTTTTTTTTTTGGAGACCAATTTTTTGGTACTATACAGCCTGTGCCTTAAGCCTACCCACTCGCGATGACGTCAGAGTTCTATAGGAGTTCATAGCTCCTCCCCCTTATGGTATGCCTCACGAAAGTTATCTTTCTCTCGTTATTTCAGCTAAATTTTAAATATGATTTCACATTAATTCGAAAAAATATATTAATTAGACGGCAACATAAAATATTATAAAAATAATTTTGATCAGACATATCTTCCTAATAGCACATAAAATAAATTCGTATAAAACTAATTTATAATAATTTCATTAAATTTTTTACTCAGAGGAATCGAATTTCCTAATCTAATTATCATACTTAATAAATAAAATACAATATTTTTTTTAATATGGAGATCTCCAGGCATGCTTTTAAATATACCCACAGACTCAAGGTCTTTACAACATAGATAATTTAAAATATAAATTTTTAATCTTTCACTTAAAAAAAAATACCAATTTCCTTTCTCAAAAGGAATATTTCTCATATCATATAACGGTCACTTTTACAATGCCGCTTCACACGAAATTTTAAAATATAA
>JABUQX010031511.1:15000-69237 GCA_015478945.1 Trachelipus rathkii | reverse complement strand
ATTATAACTATCCCTTTGCAGTTAAGTATTCATTTGGATGGGCATTACAAGGTTCGACACCAGATGGTATACCAGCTTTCATGAGTTTAAGATGTCATAAGACCCAAATACAACAAAAAGATGATAATTTGCTTGAAAAATATTGCTCAAGAGAGTTTTCTGAAAAGAATCCTGAACAAGTCTGTGACAGTGTTGAAGATCAAAGGTGGAAAAATAAGGTTGAAAATACATTACAAAGAACAATTACAGGTAAATTTCAAGTTGGTTTACCATTTAAAAAAGAAAATCAGCATTTGTCCTAATATAAAAAATCAAGCTTTAGCAAAATTGTATCATTAAAAAATAAATTTTTGAAGGATAAAGAATATTTTGTTACAGTATAGTGATAGCATAAATTGAAATGTAAAACTAAATTTTTCCAGAAAAAAGTTGAGCAACTGGAGCTATTAACAAATGACAGATTCTATTAATCACAACATGGTAATCCATCCACAATAAGAAAAAAATGAGAGAGTATTCAATGCAGCTTTAACCATACAATGTTATTTCTTTAAATAATAGTTTACTCACAGGGCCAGACTATATTTCTAACCTAAAGCATCCTTTTAAGGTTCAGAAGAGAAATATGCTTTCATAGCAGATATAGAGAAGATGTTTTATCAAATTACAGGTACTTGATAAAGATAAAGATTATCAGCGCTTCCTATGGTTTCCTGATGGTAATTTAAATAAAACTCCAGAAGAATATAGAGTTAAAGTCCACATATTTGGAAGTGTAAGCTCACCTTCAATTATGTTTTGAAGCAAACTACACATGTAATTGAAGCAGAAAAATTCAGTAAGTTAGCCAAAGTTACCATACTTAGAAATTTCTATGTTGATGATTGTTTAAAGTCTGTGAATTCAGAAAATGCAGGCTGTAGCGTATAAGAAAGTTAAAGAAATTTTAAAATTTAGTCGTTTTTTTTAATCTGCATCAAGTAGCTAGTAATTCAAAAAAATTTTTAGAAAATATTGATAAACAAGACTTAAGTAAAGATTTTAAAGAAATAAACTTAACTTTGGATAGATTGCCTTCACAAAAGGTATTAGGCTTAAGTTGGGACCCAGAAAAAGATTTAATGAAAGCTAGGGTAGATATACAAAATAAAGAATTGACAAAAAGAAGTATACTCAGTTGCATTTTTTCCATATATGATCCACTAGGATTTATTAGTCCAGTGCTACTAGTAGCTAAAAAGATATTTCAAAATTTATGCGATAGAAAAGTTAACTGGGATGATGAAATTTCATTAGATATAAAAAAAAGTTATATAAAATGGATAAATGATGTTAATAAGCTAAATGATTTTCAAGTTCCTAGGCCATACAATCCAAATTGTCTAAAGTATAAAAGGGCAGCATATGCTGCAGTGGCATAGATGGTTCTCAAATTGCATATGCTGCAGTAGCATATATAAGGTTCATTGGAGAGAATAATGAAAAATATTGTTCATTGGTGTTATCTAAAACAAGATTGATACCATTAAATAAAAATTTGATGTTAACTATACCAAGAATAGAATTGAGTGCAGCCAAATTAGCTGTCAACATACATCAAATTTTAAAAAATGAATTAGATATGAAAATAAACAAAGAGTATTTTTGGATAGATAGTGAAATTGTATTACAATATATTAAAAATGAATCAAAAAGATTCAAAAGATTTGTACATAATAGAGTTAATTATATTAGATCACAAACAGATATAAGCCAATGGAATTATGTACCAGGCAAGCTAAATATATCAGATATAGCAAGTAAAGGTATATCTGTTAATGAGTTTTGAACAATAAACTATGGAGCACTGGTCCAGAATTTTTGTACAAAGACAAAGCTCAATGGCCTAAAATAAATAAAGAAAATAAATTAATTTGATAAAAATGATGAAATTATAAAAAAGTAAACCAGTATCAATACAATACAAGAAAGTTCAACATGACAAGCTCATACATTCCTGTCAGATTGAGATGAAATTTTAAAAAACAAGTAGCATGGATTTAAGTAGTTAAAGAAATTTGCATAAGAAAAGCCTTGAATAAAGGTGCTATGACAAGTCACAGAATTAAAAAATGCAGAAAAAGCTATATACAAATATGTACAAAATAAAGAATTTCATGATATACAATATAAAATAAAAAGAAAGAAGCTTTTGAAAAAAAAGCACATTTTGCAAAATTCCTACCATTTTTGGATGATATATGGAAATATTAAGGGTAGGTGGAAGGAATAAAAATCTGAATGATGTATCATTTGATTTTTTTTAAAACCAAATTTTTTCTCCCATTATCTTTTTTTTTTTTTTTTTATGGGGGTTTTTTTTTTTTTCCCCCCCATTTTTTTTTTTTTTAATAATAAGACATTTCCATAGAACTAATGGACATTTAGGAAAACAAACAGTTTAAATGCTTTAAGAGAGAAGTACTATATCATTGGAGCAAACAGAAGTATTAAGAAAATTCTAAAAGATTGCATAATTTGTAGAAAGCTCCATACAAGGCCAACTCAGCAGTTGATGGGAGATTTGCCCAAAGATAGATTAGAATGTGATGTACCACCATTTACAAGTATTGGTATAGATGCCTTTGGCCCTTTTCTTGTAGTAAAGGGAAGAGGGAAGGTAAGAGAAAAAAGAAGTGATGGATTTAATTATTCTCATGTTAAGTAGCCAGAGCCAATACATTTAGAAATGCTGATATTCATTTTAGCATACTGAAATGCCTTTTATTAATGCTCGTAGGGAAGATTTATAAGCCGCAGAGGCAATGTGAAATGAATTGATCCGATCAGATAATGGATTGAACTTGGTGAAAGCTAACAGAATTGAAGCACAACATGTTAAAAATTGGAATAATAAGTATGGAATTACATTCTTTAAGACAAACGAAATACAGTATTTTTACTTGACGACACATTCTCACAAAACGAAATGATTTTTCAGACACATTTTAGGACTGTAAGAACTATAGCTACAAGCTTCACTCTATTTAGAACAGCCAATAAGTTGACAGATGATAAAACTTGAACACTTTGTTCTGTTGAGATAGAATTCATTATAAATAATAGACACAATAACAGAATTATAAAATGATTTTAGAAAAACTTTGTAGAAGTTTTGGACAATTAATACAGAAACTAAACCTTAAAGGAAGATAAATTCCCACCAGGTTTATTCAAGATAAAGATTGCTTTACTTAAGAAAAGATGCGGAAAACAATGTTTCAGTATCTTGCTGATTTATTTTGGAAAAGATTGGTCCAAGAATATGTCCCTTTATTGCAAAAAAAGAAGTAAATGGTAGCAGAAAAAGAATCACACCAAGTGGGAGATTTTAGTCCTTTTATAGTAGATTGACTTCCAAACCAAAAATATGTGGATTTAGGAAAAATAGTAAAGTTTACAAAGATTGACTCAAAAACAGAGTGAGAATAGTAGATGTGAAAATAAATAAAGACAAGAATACTTTAAAAACAACAATTTTGAAAAGACCAATAACAAAATTGATCTTGCTGAGAGAAAGTGCAGGATTATAACAAGAGGACACAGAATTATAAAACTTAAGGAAACTAGATTAACAGAAAAACTTAATATTCTTAGCCAAAAGGGGAAATATGTTATATTTTGCATTAAAAATAAGAAAAAAAAAATAATAATTAATAATAAAATAAAAAGGAAAATCAAGAAAATTCATTACTATATGAGCATCAACATAGGTTACAAATTTTACCAAAATAATTCAAATATGTAGAAAAAGCAAAAATTGATTTGCACACAGAAAAAAATTGTATGACAATGCAGAATACAAGGTGGGGCAAGATTAAAGGCTTGCAATTAGAATAAAGCTTAAAGAAAGCCCAATACATAGAAAAACCTGCATAATTAGAAGATACTGGCAAGCAATATAAGCCCATTGCCAGAAACTCAAGCAGGCTGTTGAAACAACAAAACTCAACTTTGCTAAAGTAAACAAAGAAAATAAAAGCAAAGTACAGCATTGAACTTCATTCAACATAAAGCCAAAAGGAAGAAACACTTAGTAACATCTATTCAGTTCAAGGACTTATTAATTTCACAAAGAAGAAACTATTAAGGTGGAATTACTAGCAATTGACTAAATTCTTCAATCATCTAGTATATAAATAAGGAAGCTATAGAAAAAACCTGAGGACAACAAAGAAACTCTATAAAAGCTAAAAATTCATCCAGAAGAAACAAAAAAGGAATTTTCAGCTAATAGAGCCATCTTCAAGCAACTTTATTGATAAAGCAGTAGCCCCACAAATTGAGTAATATAAGCCATCACCCTAATCTCAGCCATTCTGAAATCCAAAACATCAGTAATTAGAAGGTAATAGTTTTTATAGGTATTAATATAGTTGGTGTGAATGTGGTATTAATATAAATAAGTAACATCTATGAGTTTATGAGTTTCTAATAAGGACAAAAATAAATAAAAAAAGTCCAAAAATAATAATAATTTTTTATTAATACTTTAAACAGGAATAACTATTTTTTAATGCATATTATGGATAATTATGTATAATTATTGTTTATTTTTTAGCATTTAGTATTTGTACTTTTATATATTTATAGTTTGTTATATTTTTATATTTTAGAACCAGTTCAGTTCCTACTAAGCAAGAAATAAAACATTGTGTTCTGAGCTGCGTTTTACAACCTGATGTCAGGAATCTCTTATTTTAACATATATATATATATATTATATATATATTATATATATATATATATATATATATATATATATTATATATATATATATATATATATATATATATATATATATATATAATATATATAATAAATATTTATATATATATTATATATATATATATAGTATTATATATATATCTTTATAATATATATTAGTAATATATATATATATAATATATATTATATATATATATATATATATATAATCATTATAAATGATATTTAAATGTAATAACAATATAAACATTAATTGCAATCTTTTATTATGTAATAAACTGTGTCTAATATCCTAACAAAATAGGATTCTTGTTTTTAGCTCGTGCGTTAGCAAGATGGGCCCAGTCGGGCTGTAGCCTATCAAATAGGATCTTGTTGCCCTTTGGTCGGGCTGTGATCCTAGTAACGTCTAATGTCAGTATTTCAATAACAAGTATATTCATTTAACTGTCAAGATTTAAATACATTTTATTACCATCATTGCATCTAATTATTATTGAAGTGCAATTAATATTTAACTTGTGTTTTAATAAACTATTGCCGAATCACAACTTTCACTAATTACCCCATTATTATATTAATCTTAAATTTGGACTGAAGCTTTAACTAATTCATATATTATAATATATCTCTATATATATATATATATATATATATATATATATACTAGAAATACTCTGTGAAAAATTTAAATATATCATATATGTCTATATGCTTTATATATATTATTATATATATATATATATGTAATGTCTCCTCTGGTGGGGAAAATTTCGAATCGGGTTCCAATTCAAAGACCGACACGTCCCGATACAATGCGTTTGAAAATGTGTAAGTCAAAGGTAGTTGGGAAATAAATAAAGAAAGTGTGTTTCAGAATTTGGCATGTGAAGTACATGTAAGATTGAGGATAGTGGTCAAGTCTGGGGTGACAGAGTTGGAGAGAGAAAGAATAAGATTATGTAGCAAGCAGGGTTGTGGAGTCGGAGTCGGAGTCGGGAGTCGGGAGTCGGCAGTTTTGAAAGGATGAGTGGAGTCCGGAGTCGGAGTCGGAGTCGGCAATTTTGAAAAGGGTGGAGGAGTCGGAGTCGGTAATTTTCAAGAGTCGGTAATTTTCAAAAGAGTGGAGTCGGAGTCGGAGTCGGCAATTTTCAAAAGGGTGGAGTTGGAGTCGGTAATTTTGAAGAAGTCGGAGTCGGATTCGGAGTCGGAGTCGGATTCGGTAATTTTGAAGAGGGTGGAGTCGGAGTCCGAAAATTTTTGAACCGACTCCACAACCCTGGTAGCAAGGCGTGTCGAACGAGCGAACGAGCCCTGATATGCGATTGAAGAGTTCAGAAAAGCTGTGTCCGTTGTAAACAGCGATTGTATAAAGAAAGCGAGGCAACAATTTGATGGGCAGAAAGAGACTATGGAGAGTTAGTGAGAGCAGGAGGCAGGAGAGTTGATAAGATAAGTCTAACAGCCCTAGGCTCAATCTTTTTATGAACAGCTGTGTGTGTGAAGCCGCCCCAGACGTGTGAGGCATACTCCATACAGAGGGAAATGACACCCTTTATAAAGAGAAAGCATCTGAGGCAACGTGAAGAAATTCCGAAGACGCCTTTAGAACACCCAACCTCTTAGAAGTTTGTTCAGAAAGAGAAGTAATATGGTCCTTCCATTTAAGGTCACGAGAACGAGAAACATCAAGAATATTAAGGACGGACGAAAGTTTGATATATGTGCTTTCGAAGATGTTAGAGTTGTGAGGAAGATTATAACGAGCAGTAAGATGGAGGAATTGAGGTTTTGAAGCATCGAAAACAACCATGTTCTTAATGCCCAAATTAGGAATTAGAAAAAATGCAGAGGTTAGTTGCTCTAAGGTCGCCTTCCCTACCTTGAGCTACTTGCTGTTGGGTGAACAATCTTTCAAAATGAAAGAAATGAATAAGCGAAGAGGTAATATAGAGAATGTCATTAATGAAAAGTAGAAAAAAAGTTTGGGATTGGATAAAACCCTGAGGAATACCATTATTAAGAGATCTAAAGGATGAACGATTGACGTCCACAACTGCTGCCGTAGGTCGGCCTGAGATGAAATCAGAGAGAAGGATGGATACCGAAAGAGGGAAGCTTAGAAATCAAAGCTTTGTGCCAGACTCTTTCGAAGGCTTCCAATATGTCTACAGAATCGATAGAGAAGGGAAAGAAGATAGCCTGTATAATATTTCTTACCAAAGTCATACTAGCGATCAGAAATAACATTTGAAGATTTAAGATGTCTCCTAGGTATAAATTCGAATACTGTAGCAATAGGACGATAGTTAGAGCGTTGAGAGGGATCCCCTTTTTCAGCACTGGTTGGATGAGTGCACGTTTCCAGCAGTAAGGAGAGGTCGAAGTAGATAGTCAGAGACGAAATAGTTTATTAAAGCAGGGTGAACCCTTGGAAGTACAAGTTTTGAGAACCATAGTTGTAATACCATCAGTGTCGTACGCCTTTTTAGCGTTAAGCTGAGAGATAGAGATATGAAATAAAGTCTTTAGGAAAAATTTAATGTTAGATATAAATGAGTTGAAAGGGGGGTGGGGTGGAGAAGGAGGAATAGCACCGGTATCATCTAAGGTGGAATTAGAAGCAAGAGTTTGAGCGAGGAGTTCAGCTATAGTTGAAGGTAAAACGGCAGCAGCTCTGCCGTCGGAAGATACTAGAGGTGGGAAAGAGGAAGAAGTAAAGTAAGAGTTACCATATTTTGCAAAGTGACTGAAAGGACGAGAGGAAGCGTTACCAAAAAGATTTTCCAATTTTCTACGGAGAAAAGAGTCTTTAGTTTTACGGAGAATAGATTTTTCATAATTCCGGGATAAAATATAAATTTCGGGAGTTTGTGAAGTTTTAAGACGATGGTAATTGGTGAAAGCAGCGTCTCTGTAGCGAGAACAAGCAGAGTTAATCCAAAGTTTGTTAGGTTTAGTTGAAGGGAAAGAATATGGAATGTACGCCTCTATGCCAGAGAGAGTCACTTCCGTAAAAGGTCCAGCACACTCCGAGGAACCACTCCCACGAAAGCAGTAGTCATTCCATGGGAAATCAAAGAAGTATGACCGTAAGTCCACCGAAGTACCAGTAACGGTTCATCGCCGTAGGCGCTGGTCTTTCCTGCGGAAGTCTTGAAGAAATAGAACAGGAAACATAGATAAGAAGGTGGTCAGAGAAACCCAGAGGTTGAAAGAGTTTAACAGAAAAAGGAGAAGGATTAGAGAGCTGCAGCAACTGCCCGCCTTCATTCTTAAAGAAATATGGCAGACAAGATCATCAGCTGTATCTTGAGAATTAGAGGAAAGCGATTGGCAGTTTAAACGTTGAAATCACCAAGAATGACGATTTCAATGCAAGGTGACAAAGAGAGAACGTGTTCTAATTTGGAATTTAATTAGTCGAAGAATTTAGGATAGTCAGTTGAGTTGGGAGACAGATATACAGAACAGATGAATTTAGTAGTAGATTGACGGGATAACTTGAACCATACAGAATAAAATTTTAAAGATTCCAAATGAGAAACACGAGAACAGTCAACATCATTGCGCACATAGACACAGCAACTTCTTTTCGCTGAAAATTAATAATAGAGGCAGTAAGAATCAAGAGAATTATTTTGTTTGCCGTGAGAACGTTCAATCACCCGAGGAATTTCGGTTAAGAATGAGAGATTAGGTTTTGAAGCCCTAGGAGAGGTGGACTGTTCCCCTTTAGCGCCAAGGTCAAATTCGTCCTGAAAGCCATGTTAGGCTTAACGTTATTGGAATGAAATTTGGATGTGTGAGTTTATTATGATTGACGTAATTCTCGTCGGGGAAAAGACGAGGGAGGAAGGGCGCGCGGGCCCCCCCCCCCCCCCGGGGGCGGGGGGGAGATTACCGTCCTCTGCGTCCCTCCCCTGGAAGGGGGGATGCTGCCCCCACAAAAAAAATAAAATTGATCCGTATAGAAGACTGAAACTTGGGAGGCTCGAGGCTTGAGGGAGGTCGGAGTTCGGAAGACCGGCCGGTAGCGGAGTTGGGGGTGGAAACGGCCATTCAGCTTCGGAGCCCAGCTCCACGGGCACCCCCCCCGGGAGTGGGCTCCGTCCTGAAAAAAAAAAGAAAAGAAGAAATGCATGGGAATGCAAAAAGAGGAAGGAAGAAAGGAATAGAAGAAGAAAGGAAGAATGCCAGGAAGGACAAGAAGGCGGCGCCGCAGCAAGACATGAAGAACTGCAGAGGAGTCTGGAGGGACAGGCATTCAGGTGGGTAGTGGCACCGGGCTGCTGGAGGCCGGTGCGTGCCCAAGTTAATAAACATTGCGTAATCTTTTATAACAACATTGTTGGGTGTCTTTATATTAGGTTATATGGCTACCAACTGAACTAGTACGATTTTTCGAACAATAATGGCTTTCAGAACCATCAAGAAAAATAAAAAAATTAAATACACATAAATTAAATAAATAAATAAATCAATTAAAATTAAATAATAAATAAATAATAAATAAAATATTTCTTTTCTTTTTTTATGTTTCTAACTTAAATGTTTTACATATTTTTTACATACCCCTAAAGCAGTAAATCAAATCACTAAATCAAACCCACTATCCAACCTCCCTCCTGACCATCTTTGATCTCTATTGATTAATTGATTAAGGTCAAATTTTTACTAAAATCATGTTATGGTAACGTTTTACCAATACCTCCCTAATCAGCGTAAATGCAGTAAATCAACCACATCCCCAAAACCTCAAAAACAGCCAGCATCCGGCCACCTCAATGACCAATCCTTTCGAATCTACGTTGATCTATTGATTATTGATTCAAGTCACATTTCGTAGTATTAATTTTGGATAAAACAATAACATCAAAGTCAAGGTCCTTTATTACCACTTGATCAACGGCAGGTATAGCCTTAAACGTAACAAAGTTTTCACATTTCACATTAATATACTTAGCATCATCTGAAACTATGAATATAACCACAACGACAAACCTAAACACCCATTAAACATGAATAAACTGGTAAAAAAAACACCATTAAACAAAGTACCACACCTTAAAACGTAAAGTAACAAATAGCATACCAAAAAACCGTTAACCTACTCACACTTTTTCATGCATATCTTTAACATAATCAATGTAAAAAAATTTTTTTTTTTTAACCATTAAAAAATTAACAATAGTAACATTTTATCAAGATTTATTATCCTAAACCTACTATTGGTAATAAAACTAAGAATAAAATGGCTACACACCACGCACCACCACACACTTACCACACGTCACCCTACCTCCTATCTATACACACACACAGACAAACACACACACCACACACACACGAGCGTTAGTTCATTGATTCAAAGCTTCCAGTTAGAAAAATTAAAAATTACAAAAAATGTAAAAAAAAAAGGAAAAAAATTAAAAAAAAAAAAATATTTTTAAACAAAGTATAATGCCAAAAATAAAAACAAAAGTGCAAGAAAAATTAAATAATTTTTAATAAAAATTAATAAAAATTAAAAAGATATAAATCAAATAAATTTCTTACGTGTCCCATCTGTATAAATTGAGTGATTTTCATTGTCATGTCAGACTATTAGGTAACGAGTTACAAACTAGATAAATAAAAAAGTTACTATAAACTCTAACCCTATTTAAAAGGACTAATCTTCGGCCCTCCTTTTCGTCTTCTAATTTAGTATTCTATACACCTTTAAATGTGTGACATATATAATATTCAAACAAAAGATGCAATTCCACTCATCCTGGACATATACTTTTCGCATCTCAAGAAAAGTTAGCTCATATGAACATACAATAATACTCAACGATATAAATATCAGTCTTAATAGATTCAGAGTGACATAGGAATTATATAGAAAAATCTAAAAATATTACATCAGGAAGGCTAGTGGCCCGTGTTCTGGCTTGCAAACGTAGATTGATGAGAAGTAATGTGCTTCAGAGCTGGTCCTCTGTCCTCGTTTCAACTCTAAATCCATATATCGCCTTAAATACAGTTAGGTATATAAACATTTTCGCTCTCAAATGTAGCCTGAGAAAGCGCGACATTGTACTAAGCCATTCCACTCGACAAGGGTAGCCGCGTCTAGAACATACCTATTTAATCTACCGTTGTATAGCTTCTCTAGTGTTTTATTCTATCTAAAAAAACTCTCTTTGTAAACTATTGCTGAACTCTTGTGTTCAGGATCATATGAGGTTTCTTTATCCCTTCTTCAGGATCACCCAGGTATGGCTTTCACGTCTCAGATATGTGAGTCTATCATGGTGACATATATGCTATTCTATAAACAGATTTATGAGTCATTTCGTGCCCATATAAGTGTGAAAAATATAGGGGATCTTTGTGGTAGGCGCATTGACAATATCATGAACTTTTCGGAGGAATATGGCATTGGGTTCCCACTCTCATGAGGTCCCTTCTTCTAGGAGATTTCCCTTCTCCTTTCTCTTTGCTTATAGAAAGTCATTGTGTCGAAGGGGTTTGTTCTATTTACTCTGGCGTCTCTCAGTATCAGACACTCGTTTGATTGAGCGACTCCTTCCTCTCGTTCCTGATTAATTGATTTGGTAGTTCCTCGAATGTTCTGGTTTTAGTGCTCCACATACGTGTTTTATTCTTACTTTTCATCCGCGAACTCCTCAGCTCCATTCACTCTTATACTGTGAGTTCCACTCATTAAATCGCCGACGACATTCAACTCTCCATTCTTCCACGTATTTCAATTCTCAAATCTACTCCCTCTTTTGCATCTAGAGTTGCCTCTCTGTCTATTCTCATCTCTTATCGATATCATATTCTTGCGCGACTGGATGGGAGTTATTCAGTTGGGAGCATCCGACAAAACCTTGTGAAAATTCAACTTTTTGAAAACTACTTTGTCAAGACATGTCTTTTACATCTCTCCCTCAAAAAATCGTACCTCCTAACTTTCTATTTTCTCCGACGGATCTCCAACGGTTACTCTACCTGTTTTGACGAACTATAAACAATTCTTGGTACTGATATAAAGACAAATAAAAATATCATGGCCAATACTGATATTCCACACAATGCGCTTGACTAGGTGGCCTCAAAGAGCTGGAAGTTCTGTTCAGGACATTGCGGAACTTATTTTTCTTCTGCACAGCTACTCCAGTTTATTAAAGGGCCTTTTTCGCCCTTGCTTGGAGTACTGTTCTCACACTCGGGTGGGCTCCCATTTCACCCTTCTTTTGGACTACGAGCTTGAGTCTTACAAGCTCACGAGACTTATAACTGTCCCCTAAC
This sequence comes from Trachelipus rathkii, assembly GCA_015478945.1. Lineage (NCBI taxonomy): Eukaryota > Metazoa > Arthropoda > Malacostraca > Isopoda > Trachelipodidae > Trachelipus > Trachelipus rathkii. Next base: position 57,165 of record JABUQX010031511.1, on the reverse strand, counting down.
TTTTCAAACTCTCTTGACCCTCTATCTCTCCGACGTGCACAGGTTCGGCGCACTACTCTCTTTTCTAATAGCCGTATCACAACCGGAGCATGCTCAGGGAGCTTGGCCGCTCCGCATTCCACCTCCATTGCGTTGCTCGTAATAAAGGGATAGCACATGCTCTCGCATGAACTTGGTGAAGCCATCTGACAATCCCAAGCAACTCCGATCGTCTAGTTGGTGACCTAGGTTATTTCCGCACTTCCTACGTATCTGTGGCACCACCTACACTTGCCAATCTATCTTGTTATCTCAACCTGTGAATTATTAATCTTCCTTTTCTTAATTTCGCACCTCTGCGATCACTCATAAGAGATAATTTAGTAATTTAGTTTGATTATTTTCATGTTTATTTATTTTTATTTCCTCCTGCCCCCTCTTGAAAAGGGCCCAGCCGTGAGTGGCTATTAATTCTAGTAACAACAAAAAAAAAAAAAAAAAAATAAAAAAAATAAAAAAGATAAAAATAAAAATAATTTTTTATAATATTTTTATTTATTATATATCTTACAAACTAATTTATTAAATATATAAATATATAACTCCTTTAAACATACTAATCTATTAATAATATGAACTAAATAAATATATTTATATATATATACTAATGTATATATAAATAACAACTATATATATATTATGTCATCTAATATCCTAATAATAAGACTTATAAGCACTCAGAATATAAATAGTGACTAACATATTAGCTAATTAAGTTTCACACTTTATTAAACTATAACAGTAATATGATTATAAGGTAACCTATAACATTAAGTATACATATCATAAAACTAGTAATTATATCTATTATCATAAATTTATGCATCTTTTCTAATGAAATTATCTTTAAATAAAACAATTCTTTGACGTAGTGAGATTGATTTTCTCTACTGATAAAAAATCTTAATAACATTATTATCATAATCAGTGCCGATAAGGGCACTATCGTCATTATGAACTTAAATTCCGTACATATACTCGATATCTAAAGCCAATAAATAATGATACACACAACACACCACACTAAACCACACTACACACATCGGACATCCACACACGCATAACACACCACACACATACATCAACACATCTCAAACGATTAATACTGCTAGTCAATTATCAAATAGTTCCTTGTGTTAGAAAATATTGAAAATTTGAAAATATTTAAAAAACAAACTTAGCAATTTAAAAAAATATCTATCTTATGATACATCATGTCGTAAAATTTGATAATATAAATACTTACAAAAGAAATTAAAAACTAATTTATATAAAGATTAGTATAAAAAATTAAAAAAATTAAATGAAATGATCAAACATTACCATGAAGTGTATTAATGTATGATGAAACTTAACCAATAAAGATAAATTAAAATTTTATAAAATAAAAAATATAAAAATATTATTAAAAATAAATAAATAAATAATTAATAAAGTATTAATATGAAAATTAAAATATTAATAGTTACAAAAATAAATTAATTTTTATTAATGTAAATACAGATTAAAAAATAAATAAATATGATAGTTGTCATCTTACTTTCAAAAATAATGAATATAGAAAATATATGAATATGTGATTAAATAAAATAATATAAAATAAAATTAAATAATAATATAATTATAAACACATACCTCTATTAATGGTAAATTTAAATAAAATATTATATATATAAATATAGTTTAAACTAATATTTATTTTTTTTCAACTTAGGTGAGAAAAAAATTTAATTATTATGTGTAAGTTACAGGTTTTAGTGAAGCTCAGAAATGTAAACTATTTGAATATAATAGATAAATGTGTCTCGCAGTACTTCACATTGTAGCAAATGGCTAGTTATCCTTTGCCAAGATGCAGAATGCCAATTTGAACGTATAAGTGTACAATGTATTACGGTAATCGAATTCACAGATATGTAAACAGTTAAATGTATTATGTTATATTATTAAATCCTAGATAGCAACTAGTTATTATCAAATAGATATTTTTCAGAGGGTAACTATGGCGATAATAATTGCAATGAAACTAAGAATAATATATAGGACACACTAACTCACGCACACACATCAACAAACACACACACACACACACACACCATCATACACTCACTAACACACACACCACACACACACTTAATAATTACATTGAATTATTACAGCAGGTATAACTAAAAATTAAAGTTATTTTTCACATGTAAATTAAATGACTAACATAATACTTAATACGGGTATCCTACCCGATAATAATATCTTTAAAATCACCACATTGGTCAGATTTCCACATCTGATATTGCCTAACATAACTCATTATATGCACGTAATAAATATGCATTAATTATAATTAAACAAAGCTTCCTAACACTTAACAACAGTAATATAACTAACATAGCATACAAACGTCATACCACTCACACTTTTTTCATGCATATTTTATAAATACAATTATCAATTATGTTAAATTTTTACATTATAATAACAGTGTACATAGTAATATATACATTTATCTCGAATGAATATTATATATTAATCATATATTAAGTATACGTTTAATTGTAAATGAATTAATAGAATATTAATTTGGTAGGTAGGTAGTGATAGGGTAGGGTATTGTGCGCGTCAAGAGGTAGTTCGTCAGATTTTTGTTTATTTGTAATGAAGTGAGGATCGGCGTTGCAGCGGATGTTTGATGTTATGTCTTTTAGGGAGTCGACTGAGAGAGAGGAGGTGCAATGAAATCGTGTGGTTGAGTGTGATGTGGGGATTATTATGTAGTTAGTTGGATGGGTGGATTAATTATTTTATATATTATATAACATTCTGATCGAAGGCTAAGAATCAAACCCTTACAGATACAACTTATCTATCAGTAAGTCACTTGTGTGATTCACTGTTATATCTAACTCTCTCACCTCTGAATAAACTGCTAGCTGTATATTATCATATAGTTTTACTCCTAATATGTATAATTGAATAATTAATTAAAAATAAATAATAAATAAATAAATTAAATTTAAATAAATTTTTTTAATAAATAATATTAAAAAATAAATATAAAATATAAATTTTTTAATATAATTCAATAAAATGATTCAATATAATTTCTAAATGTTTAAATCAAATTATAATAAAGTAATATATATAAAAATATGATATATATAAAATATATTTATTATGTATAATTCATAAATATTAAAAATAAAAATTTAAATCAAGAAAATGCAAATTAAAACTTAAAAAAAAAAAAAAAAAAAAAGGTAGAAAAATAAATTTAATAAGAATATTGAAAAATTAAAAATGATTAAACAATCAATAATTAAATATGAAATATAATATAGTATATAAATGACACTTTAATAATGATAAATATAATAAATATAGGTATTATAAATAATAATATAAATTTAATAAACATAATTTAAATTAATTGTGTTATAATATATAATATATAACATTATTAAATATAAAAAAAAAAAAATATAGATTAAATCTCATCAAAAATAATATTGTATATATATATATATGTATTGTTTTATATATTTCATATATTTTTAAAACACACAGTGGCCGTGCATATCATTTAATTCAGGTGCAATAAGACATCATTTATCCTATCTACAAGAGAATAATCCCTCAGAGGGGTGATAATTGACGCCTCCGGAAGTGGTGTTAAATCCCTGCGAGGTATAGCGGATTTACTACACCCGTATAAGGGGCTTAGTTAATTAATGGATGGGCTTATTAGTAGGATAACTCACTCAGCCCGATAAAATAGGGGTTATTGTCAGCCACTTGCCCCTACTCCTACTTTCGTGCCGGAAACTAAATTGTCTGACTTACTCTCTTTTATATACACTCCCTTTCTACAGACGATCCACCAAGTATTAATTTCGTTGAGCTGAAAAATATTATATGCCCGAAATAATATTATTATATATTATATATATATATATAATATACCTACGTCAGGATATTTCGACACCTCAATTATATTTTCTAAATAGAGCGACATCTATTATCCGTATTTAGATCTATAAGGTGCAAGCTCTATGCCTTGGAAGTAATATATGTGATATTAATGATGATTATTGTATACTATAGTTAGATTAACTTTACTATGAGTGTTATAAATGAAAAACTGTTTAGCTTATAATTTGTCTAAAATTCTTAGTATACAGTAGTTAATACAGTATTAAGATAAATTATAATAATCACATATATATGAATAACAAATAGTGTGTTGACTTAATATAACACTACCTAATACTTCTTTTTACTAAATGATTGCAAGACTGACATTTCTAATTTTCCACCGACATTTTACATATTTCTATTTTTAAATAATACCTTGGTTATTGACTAATTTAATTTTTATGCCATATATATATTATTATAATTACATAGTAATAATAATTAGGAAATAATGTAACAAATATTTTATACATACTGTTTTTTTTTTTTCTTATAATCATATTTTTTATATTTTAGAACAATTTATTATTTTTGTATTTTAAATATTTATTATTTAATTTTAATTTATTTTTTTTATCTTTGTTGTTATTATTAAATTTCCGTCATTATGACGATTACTTTCTCATTATCATATTTTAGTATAATTAAAATTATATAATTTTATATAATATTTAAAATTTTATTATTTTTATCTACACTTTTATATATTTTTTTTTTTTTTTTTTTTTTTTTTTAATTACTCCACAATTTTAAGATACCCTATCTTCTCCTCTGAGAATTTTATAATTAAACTTATTTTTAATCAATATATATATAAAAATGAATTATTATAAAAAAATTAATTTATACTTTTATAAATATTTATTCTATATTTTATTTGTAAATTTTTTAATTTATTTTTATTCAATTATTTTAATTTTCTTTTAATTTATAATAAGTTTTATTATTTTGGTTACATTTATACTATTCTATAGTTGGCAGTGACTTAATTGTCTCATACTAAATTTCATTTTTATATTATAATTTTTTTTAATTTTCCTTTTTTATATATTTTAAATTTATCGTATTTTATCATTTTGAACATGTTCAACGTTTTTAAAACAGTTTAAAAGAAAGTTATTCGTAGTTATGGATATTTTTTTATCTATGTATTGCGAGTGAATCTATGTGGAAATAATGAATCGTTGATGTATGTTTGTGTATATAATGTTCCATTTGGTATGTATCATTTTAATGTAATGTTGTATATATATAAATGAATAGTGTATAATATTTATTATATATTATTTATTGTGTGTCATTTATTCTTAGTTTCTAATAATTTACATAATAGATTATTAGGTTTTTATAGTGTTTAGGAGAATGATATAATCTTATTATACGTAATAAAATTGCCTTACTATTGTTAATGTTAATATTTTAAAGAAATTTTGAATTTCACCTAAAGATATATAATTATTAGCATGTGAAAAAAGATATATATATTATAGGTTGGGTATTATAAATCACTATATGCGTTTTTGTATATATATAAATGCTATTGTTTAGTTTACTATCATTTGTACTGTTTGTGTAAGTGTGTATAGTTATGGAACTTTGTTAATTAGTTTATTAGTGATACAAGTTTATAATTCGTGCTTATAGGTTAATGTTATTATAGCGTTATATGTATACTAGATTATATGCTATACTTATATATTTTTATAGTTTCAAATTGTAAAATTATGATAGTATTATAAATTGTGGAATGGTATATTTTTTTTAATGTTGAAAACTTTTATTTACTAGGTTAGATATCTTTGTTTCTGGAAATATTGTATTTAGTGTAATGTGTGTGTGATGTGTATATTATATTATATGTGTGTGTGTGTGTATTATGTCTGTATTAGATATAAATAGTGTATGTTAGTTTATCATTATGGTTGTATGATTATGTACTATTATATGTTGTTATGTTAGTTTATGTATATATTATATAATATTACACATTTGTAAAATGAGATGTAAAATTTTCATTTAAATTACTAATTATTATTACACATAGTGATGTAAATATTATACTTATTATATATATATATATATTAAGGACCTAATTATAATATCTTTGTATAATCCTAGTGAAGCCTAATTAACTTTATTAGCTCTTATTGAATCGTTTATAAATTAAATTATATTAACATCATTTACTTGATTTATAATACCATAATAACGTCTGGTTTATTATATAATATATCATATATACAGTAATTCATTATATAAATTACTTAAATTGTAGATTTCATACATTCTTCTTTTTAAGATTAAAAAAAATAATAATTATCTTTCCGATATGTTGATATATTTTAACATTTCTAATTTTCAAATTTTCATATTTTTTTTATTTTATATAGAGCAACTTTAGTCTCATTTTATACTCATATAATTTTATTTTATATATCTATATATAATATAATATTTTTGTTATTTATTTTATTACTAAATTATTATTTATATAAATCTTCAATATAAATCTTTAAACTTGGCAAAGATTATTCTTCAATTAACAACGAAAATATAAAGCATTTCTTATTTGTTTTTCTCATATTATTTATTCTTATATAATTAATTCTTGATATTTTTTAAATTTGTGATAGTGTTGTGCAACGCTCGATATTAATAGTTTAGGGATAATTTATTGAATATATATTTGTGTTTTTGGCTATTTTACTTTTTTATAATATATGATTTCTAGTATTATATGTATTTTTTATTGTTATTATATTTTATCTTTGTTTTTTTTTTTATCATCAATGTTTTTCTCTTGTTTTCTCGTCTCATTTAAATTTGGAGTTATAGTTAATATTTAACATATTTCTTATCTTTTTCTTATTTATGATTGTTTGTATTTTTTGATAGTTTATTTATACTACATATTTGGGTGTTTTAATTTTTTATGTATTAAAATGTTATTGTATTATTTTGTATCTTTTTTCTTGTGTATTTGTAGAATTTGTTTTTATATAATATGTTTGGAGAAATGTGTAATCGGAAGTGTAATTTGTGAAACTGGAGATTAATATATATAAAATATTATATCTTGAAAAGTTAAATATCCCACCTTAATCAACAGAGAAATCACTATTGTTTAACAGTCCCACTTGAAATCTAAAGTTACGTTTATTTATTTATGTTTGTTTTATTGTAGGTGAAATTAAGTAATAAACATATATGTCTTTATGCATTTATATAACGCTCTTATTTTTTTTTTTGTAATTTATATATTTTATTCGTTTCAGGATTTTGTCATGTGTTTGTTTTTGCAGTAAATTTTTATCTAACTCTTTTATAAATTTCAAATTATTTAAATTGTTTTATAATTATTTTGTTATTAATATATTACTCAGATAAAGGTGTTAATTACGAAATTTCTTATTAATTATCTCTATGATATGGTTAAGTTATTTTTTTTGTGAATTTATACTATTTTATTATTTTAATTTTTTTTTAATTGTATTTTAAGGATTGTTTTTTAAATTATTGTCTGACTTTTTATTTGTTTAATTTTATTATTATTTTTATGTATATCTTGAAGAGCAGAAGAAACGTACTTTGAAAGATTTTATATTTTCTGGTTCCTTCTGCATTGCTTTGTTTCTCATTAATATTTTATATATAGTATTTATCATATATTTTGTAATTATTTTATTTAATTTTTTTTTATATTATTTATTCAAGACGTTAAATCACTATCTCCTTCGTGATAACTAATATATGTATTAAATAATTTTCTTTTCTTTTAGCCTCTGTATTGATATAGATTCTTCTGTGAGTGTTGGTATCTTATTATATATATAATATCTATTATAATATTTATAATATGTTGATTGGTAAAGTGTCTGATTTGTTTCAGTCGATCATAATCATATTTTTATCGTTTTGTGTTTCACACTATTTGCATTGAAATGATTCAGTGTGTATAGGTGTTTGTATTAATTTTTTTTGTTGTGTATTGTTGTTTTGTCTTTAATTTAGTTGTTTCGTTTGGTGTTTACGTAAGCAGTGTATGCATTTTTTTCGTTAAATTCTGATGAGATTTTATAATAAATTCAGGTGACGTTTAGCTTTGTTCTGTTAAAATTTATAATTAATGTTTAATATTTTAATAGTATTATTTTATTTATTATTTTAATTTAATTTAATTATTATTCTATTCCAGATATTGTTAATTGTAAACCTATTTCTTTATTGTAAATATATTTTGTCTATATTTTATAAATATCTATTTTTATCATAAGTTTTACGACAATATTATGAATTATTATCCGTATTAGGTGCTGTTATTTTTTTATTGTGAAGTTAATATATAGTGTCGACTGCTAATTCATCTTTTGTCTTTACTAAACGTATGTATTATTTAAACTTTTACCCTAATTTGTATAATAATTTAAAGCACCTAACTAAATTTTAATAATTTAATTCCAGGTTATTGTATGTATTCATGCCTATAAGTGTTAGAAAAATACTATATAATAATATATGTATATGTTTATACTATTTATAATAAATATAATATAAATACTGTTATGTGAGTATAAGTATGTGTGGTAATAATAAACTAATTAGCTTGAATTAGCTTTAGTGACAGGTATTTTAGTAGTTCAGGAGTGCCTTATATTTAATAATTATGATGATATTTTATATATATCTATATGATAATGATATTTATTGATCCTGTGTTTACAAATAGGTTAAAATTATTAATTTATTTTTCTTAGATCAAATAATGTAATGTTAGTTGAAATGTTATGTTTATAGATTATTTAAATATAATTATGATTTAACTATATTTTTTATATTAATAGTGTTTTGTATCAATTTAATATTCTCAATGTATGGTATATTGTTGTTGTAAGTATATTGTATTAGTATGTGATATATATTTATTGATATATTCATATGTGATTATATGATATTGTTATAATATGTTTGTGATAGCCAAACTCTGAGGTCATTGAGTGAGTTAGTATATATGTGTGTATTGTTAATGATATTATATTATGTTCTATAGTGCTTTATATTTATCTTATTTATGATTTCTCATACATTCGAAATCATATTATATTTTAATATAATATTATAGTATATATATATATATAGTAGTTATATATATATGATGTTATATCAATAATATATGTATTACTGTTTAGTATATAATAATAATTTTATATGTTCATACAATTTAGTTTTTATAAATTTAAAATAATAATTTTATATATTAATTCTATTATACTCATGTGTGATTTATATTGATATTATCCATTATAACTGATTAATAATTCTGTATAATTAACTATATCTTAACATATGTACATATCTGTTCTAATTTATATATGTAGCTTATAATGCCATATTATCTCAGGTTTGGATTTCTGATCTCCTATTGAAAGGCAAATTATATATGACCTAATTTCTAATACTTTATTATACTCTCAAATAAATGTTAGTGGATAAAATTTATATTAATGGCACTAATTTTCTTTATAGTCTGTCTTCAAATGAAGATTCTCTCACCTTTTATCTTGCTCATATGTTTTGATAGGAAACTCTTCTATTACTTTGATTCATTATTTATAAGATTATATTTTGGGAACGTTACGTGCTAAATAGTGCTCAACTAATGTGATGTTATTAGCTCTTCAGATCCCATTTTTCAATATATTTATATGATTAATGAAGTAACTCTGATGTTACTGTGTGCGTGAATACACCACAATGGTGTCAACGTGATCTTATTACTTGGATCTGGGTTATACGTGTCATTTCTGTCTTGCCTATAATCTCTCTGTTTTTTCTTGATCTCTCTATAATAGATCTTATATTCTCAAGTAAATAAGCTTGTTTTAGTATTTTTATTTTTGTGTTTTTTATTCAGTTCTTTCTTATTTTTATTTATAGTGGCATGCTTTTTTACTATGATTTTATTATTTTTGTTTTACTTGTAGATAAGTTTTATTTGTTATATGTTTTATACTTATATGTCTAATTTATCTCTCAGGATTCTTATAATTTTTTTTTGTCATTAAATGCATTTAGTTTAATAATAATTAATTCATGATTGGGTCAATGAGTGACAGTCTGTTTATGTCTTCATAGAATTTTATATTTTTTGTTTTTGATTTTTTTTAATATGTGTGAGCGTGAATATTTAGTGTGAATACAACTCGTTTAATGCGTTAATATGTTTTTTCGCCGAAGGAAATTGATTTGTGATTCTTTGTGTCTGTATATTTGAGATTATATATGTTTAATATAGTTTATTATATTTATTATTTATATTGTATTTATATCTGTTTTTTTATAAATATCTATTATATATTTACAAATAAGTTTATTATTTCACTACTTTATACTATATATTATATATTTTTGTTTGTCATAAATTATATATATTTTATATTATTATCTGGTTTTTAGAGCTTTTTTTTGTTTTATTTTTTTTTTCAGTTGTTTTTTTTTTTGTTTATTTTTTAGTTTGTTTTAATTTTCACATTTTTTATATTAATATTGTTTTTTATATTTTTTTTTTTATTTTTTTTTTTTAGTTTTTTTAATATTTTCATTTATAGGATAATTTTTTATTTTATTTTAAAATATTTTGAATATATTTTCTAACTATTTAGGAACTTTAGATTTTTAGTCATTATATACTTATGCTCACTTTAATAATAGCCCTATATATGCGCAGTATCTAATCTTAGGCGTGTATGGTAATGCTGTAGTGATTGTGTATATGTGACGCTTCTATACTGTGTGATATGTGATCCTTTGGAACATGTTTTGATTTACTCTTCATTTTGCGGCTTTGTTTTATTATTTATATCTTTCTCGTCTATTATCGTTAATATATAATATATTATTATATTATTATCACTATCTCCATATATATTATAATATTTTAATAGTTTATATTAATAAATTTTATTATATATTATTATATATATATATTATTATATGTAATATATTAATATATTTATTTAATATTATATTATATTATTAAATATTATATTTTATATATTAATTATATATATTTTATAATATTTTTTATATTATATATATTATAATTATAATATATATATGTATATATTATTTTTAAATTGTAATTAATACCGTTGTATTATTTCAGTTAAGTAATTTTTAATAGTGTGTATATACATAGTAAAAATTGAATTTGATTGTTAGATTATATATTATAAAATTAACTAAATAAGTAAATATAGTAGTAAATTATATTTCCTTCTAAAATTAGGATTCTTTCAGTGATTAGCTGAATTGATATGTTTTGCGTTGCAATTTATTTGAATTAAATCTTTTAGTAAATTATATATATTATTTACTATGTAATAAATAGTTAAAAGCAAGCATCGCTTATATATAAGTTCAGCAGAAGTTTTTAAGGGTAAATTAGATAATAAAGTATGTTGAAGTAAGTATATAGGTATTACCGGTATTTTATGTATATATGCTCTCGATATGTTATATATATATATATGTATTACTTTTAGAATTACTCGCTTTATTTTATGTTATATAGTAATTTTCATGGATAACATATATAGTTTTAATGTTACTACTCATAAGTTATTTTTATACTTCACTCAAATGTTAGGTTAGGAACGGATCGGTGTGTTTACGTAAAATTCATCCGTTGCAATAGTGGTTTGTTCCTGTCGTAAATAGTGTCGTTTGTCACTTTACGTCTGTTGGGGGAAAGCGTGTTGAAATCGTGTATTTGTAGGTGATTATTATGTCGAAATTTTTGATATTCTGCATTAAGTGTTATTCTTATCGAGATGATATACTAAGTATAAATCTTTTAGTATTATGTGTTCTGTGTTTCTCAACTTTTTATATAGTTAAATGTATATTATATATTAATAGCATATAAATGCAATTTAAAGGAAGACATTTCGAATCAGAGTAAAGATAAAGAAACTATTGAGATATTTTAATGTATATGTTTATATTATCCAAATATAAATATTACTCTGAAATAATATTAGTTAGATCATTGATATACTAAATAGATCTATAATATATATAGTACTATATTACTCAAATAGAGATCAAGATAGTTATATATATAGTATATATGGTCTATTACCTTAGACACCTATATAGTCAAGATGAAATTGTTGTTTAATGATGTGCACATGAGTGTTGGTTAAACTTGTAGGCATAGTGTTTTTTCAGTGTCATTTTTTTTTAGCATAATTTATTATTAATTACGGGTGAGTTTTACTGATTTGTGGGTTATATGTGTGTGTCGATATTCTCGCGTATTGACGATGTTTTTATATTGTAAAATTTTTTAGGGTGTGAGTGACACAATTATTATTCAAACTTGTATAGTGGCTTTTTTTGCTAGGTTTTTTGTGTGATGTCTAGCTGTTTTGTTTGTGTTTCTGTGGTTGTATGTGTGAGTGGGTTCAGGATAGGCGGAGATTGCGGGAGGTCGCGGGCTTTTCTACTAGACTTTACTAACGAATTCGCGCGGTGTGGTTTTACACGCTGATTTAATCTCTGACTCCGTGTGGATATATACCACCTTCGCTCTAACATCTAACTCCTCATAGAAATTTTGCTCTGCTTCTGAGACGGATCAGATGTGTGAAATAACAGAATCGTCCTTAACTCGTTTTATAAATATTATATCGACTATATGAATGTCTTATTTCATAATTTCCTTTAAGATAAGAAAGTAGGACTTAGTATGACGCGCATGTTAATAATTAACGCTTTACTCCTTGTTATATTAATACATGTCTTCGTGAATGTATTCTGTGAGAATATCTTCCTTATATATACTTCGTTTTTGTTTCTGTGTACTTTATAAATTCTTTATATATCTTTATTACTTAAATTAATTCTAGATAGTTTTATTGTTTAATCTTTTCTTACTCTATATACAGTTATCACTTGGAGCTTTCACTGAAGTGTTCTAAGAATATACTCTACTACATTTATTAATCGGTTCTCGCTCGATGATATTATCCTATGTCATCCATCATACCTGAGGCCTACTAATAATTTAGGGATTTCAATGTACACAAAACACTGACACTCGGTTTGGGTCCTCTCTACTGTAATATTTGCTGCGGGAGGAGGAACGAATTCAGTGTAGTGGTTTAATTTCTACAGAAACAGTATGCTGTGAAGCTATAACTTAATAAAGAATCTCCAGCGACACCACATCATCCGCGGATACCTCGGCAACTCTCAATTCTTGAAACCACACCTCTGACCTATGTTTCACCACTATTCCTTATCGTCTATGCAGCACACAAGCTTTCGCTCCGTATTTTGTGTAAGATCTGACTCCATACATACTCTTTGTCACTCTCTTAATTTATAATACTTTCTCTCCAGGCAGACTACTCATCCTCGACCTCTACTCGTTTTATCTGGGCACTAATTGATTCCGGTGTCCGTACTTGAAATGAGTCGTGCTCCCGGTGTGCTTCATTCGTGTGTGTGGCCGTTCGCGCTTCGGGCGCTGGTGCGGTCTCTGTCTCCTCTACCTTGCTATAACTTTATTAATCTTGGACATTCTTGTCTCTTCTTGACTCTGGTGACGCTCTAGCTTGTGTTTCGTAGTAAGGTGGGCAATATGCTCTCAGTATCGTTTGCTTTGCTATTGTGATAGTTTCTCAGTCTCTCGCAAGGGAAGTAGAGAGGGCACTGCTCTCCCATCACACTCTCCCTCTCACTCCTTATCGGGGCGAAGCTGGAGTCGCCCGCTTGCGACCCATGAGTCAACACGGCAAGTGCCTTTGCAATCTCCATAGTTAGCGTAAAGCAACGCAATTCAATGCTGGCTCGATCAAACAGCTGCGCCATGCAAACGAGTTAGGGGTCATGGATGGAGCTGCTGGAGAGAAAGTATTAAATTAAGGCACTGTGTCTGTCGCGTCAGATTTACCAATAAGAGCGAAGGTGGTGATTTATAGAGATAAGGCTCAAACTCTACGCTCGGGAAACTTACTTCCAAAAGTGTTGTGTCATAATATTTCACGTGCGCTTTTGCGTGTACGCGATACTCGCAATTTTTTTTGAATTGTTTTTTTATATCTTATGTGGCTGCGCAGGTCGTTGAGAATGACTACGGGCTCAGTTCGGCGCCTCCCTCCCACTCTTAACTTGCAGTATGAGAGGACCCCAACCCATCAGTTATTGGGGGGACGCAGAGGGACGTAATCTCTTCGATCCTCACTGTAGCAAATCCGCAGCCTAATTTTAAGAGGACACTCCAGGTATTGGATGAGAAGAAATCATATTTAACTCCAGTTCGTAGAAGGGATCCAGTAGATATATATGATCATGGCTCAACACAAATTCAAGTGCACAGATAGTTGTTAGCTGTTAGGACGCAAATACAAGTTGAGCAGCAGCACTCTCATAGAGTGTATATGTCGAAGTTTAGGAAGGAAGAAAGATTTTAAGCCACAGAACATTCGAAGTTTTAGAGTCTCGCGATTCTCTGACGAGTGATGGTACAGGAGCGTTATTAGGTTATTGGACAATAGAGCACAATCACTCCACCGCTTTACGTATCGGAGAGAGATTATTGAAATAAGTTCATAGTTGGATATATTAATCGAGTTGAGAGGACGAAATTCTTAGCCATCTGGTGTACTGCAGGACAGGAGCACAAAAATTATGAGTATATGAGTTAGAGAGGTGGTGTATTTCAGAGCGTGATGCTCAGCAACACTAATATAGATGCTATAGGCCAGCGCGATGTCATGGTTTATGCGCAAGAGTATAAATTCACCGCAGTGACCTCAGCGCAATTATATGAACCCATCACACCACTCCACCTACACTATACACTCTAGAAAAACAAAAACAACACACAAAAACAGACAAAAACACACAATTAAAATTGTTCACAACCTAAAAAAAAAAAAAAACCGCTCATGATGATGAAATCTGCATAAAAACCGTATAAAAAACTAGACTACCAAAAATTGATGATAAATATTCTACAAGTTTAATAACACTCATAGATTTAATATATATAATATAATATTCAAATATTAATAAGATATATGATATATATATAATATATATATATAATATCATATATTTATTATAATATATATTAATACCATAATAGTTATAAGGAGAAGGCTATATATATATATTATAACTAATATATATATTATTATATATTATTTATATTATATATATAATATAGTATGGATATCTAATAGCTCTTATTACTATTTATTATACTCAAATAAATTAAGTCGAATCAAAAAAGTGTGTGCGCTAATATATTATCGCACTCTACACAATTACATTTTCCCTGAATTTTCCTTGTGATGTGTGCCCAAACATGGTGGTATGTGACGGCGTGCACGAAATTGGCACAAAACCGGGAATTTGCCGGGCGATGATTTACTAACTATAGATCCGCTCCAACACTTACTATTTGTAGTCGTAAATAAAATAAATATATAATAATCTCATATTTAAATGACAGACAATACTCTTTAGATACAGGTTATTGTTTACTGGACCTAAATTAGTAATTCTTTATATTACTTATATAATAGCTAGCTGCTATAGTTTCGGATTGACTTAAGCCCTTCTCTCAGGTGAAGCTTCAATCTCAAAATGCTCACTCATTCCCCCCTAAGCTATAATATATATCTTTATCTATATTTATATAATTTTAGAAAATAAAGTATATATATTATATATAGTACCGTACTATATATATATATATGGAATATTAATTATATAATATATTATTATATTATATATAAATATATATATATTATATATATATATATATTATATATATATATACCATATATTATATATAATATATTACTAAAAAATATATATATATATATAAGGTATATATATAATACTATATATATATATATATATATATACGAGTATATATATAGGGTAGATCTGTATATATATATATATTATATATATATATATATATGTATTTATAGTAGTATATATATTAGTACCATTACCTATACCTCCAGTACTCACGTATAATTTTATAATCGATTATGTGATTATATACTATTATATTGTAATTATATTTATTTCTATTTCTTCGATTAATATATCATAATTTTTTGTGTTAATAATAAACTCAACTCAGTATTAATAGCATTATATACGTAGGGAAAAGACTATGATTTAATAAATATCTAGTAATACTTACCGATTATTTAGGTATATATAGTATATATATAGTAATACTCGTTATCACCTAGATATAACAAATATATGATAATTGGTAATCTCTCGATTACATATAATAAGACTCGCAATATAACAATATAAAAACTGCTCGGTATCATTTAAATACCTTTCTCAAGGGAATCCAATAACATATATAACAGACACTTCCTTAATTTTGCAGGAGATGCAAGCCAGTTTTCCTCTCCTGCGAAAACGATTTAAACGCTCTCGCTCTCTTCTAAACTCGCCTCATCTATTAATATACATTAATATCTCTCGGGTACTAATAAAAAAAATTCAACTCTTTAGGTATGTTTACGCGACTGCCTTATGGAAGCCTAACTCACATGGAGCACTGTGCGCTCAGATCAATGTTCTAAACCATGACACTACTAAAATTACTGTCACTGAACACTAATCCGGAGAGCAGGCTCGGTTCTCAAATAGATGACGCATTGGTGAACTCAACACCACACCTAACCCTTTACTATTAAGCAAACTACTTGTAAGGAAGGCCTGAAAAATGTCGGTGTGGGCACGGAGCACCCAGTCTCGGATGTGCTACTTGCAACCTGTGTGGTTTGCACTGCTGTGGCCAGAAATCTGACATCTGTGGACACTTCTTAATCTATATAATATGCATATGATAGGACTCTGCCAGTGCACAGTGTTATCACTTCTCCTGTCGCTATGCAACGGACTTCCCCAAAATAAATCTTTAAGATCAAGATGAAAGTGCCAACCTTGCGATGGGTTCTTTTGTGAATAAAAAGGGAAAAATAATTAGCATTAAATATATAATTATTAACCATTCAATTGTTCGGCCAAATTTACAAATATTAAAAATTGCTTTCGTGGAATGTATTGCACTACAACTAGTATTATATATATATATAAATATTATATATGATTATATTATATAATAATATATATATTATATATTTATAATATATTATATACTATATATTAATAATATTTAATATATAATATTAATATTATCATTATATTAATATATATTAATATACTAATAATTATATTATATATATATATATATATTATATTAATATATATATATATAAAATAATAATATATATTATTACAATAATATATATATATATATATATAATATATATATATTAATATATATATATTAATATATAGTATATATATTAATAATATATAATATATAATTATTATATATATATATATTTATTATATATATATTATATATATATGTTATAAATAAAAAGTATAAATATACCTATACAGTTATTAATAGCTCATCTTATAGTATCTTGACGATACTTTTATTAATAGATATTCTGAATATCTAATAAACTTCATTTTGTTCGCGTATCTATATTACTCTGATATGGTATATATATTCTCATATATAAAAAAACGTGCGTAATATATATTATTATATTTTAATGAATAATTAATAATATATATAAAATAAATTTATTATACCTTGATTCTCTCATATCTATATTTTAACTACATTACAGAATAAACGTATTATGTATAATATAATATATATACCTAAAGGTGGGGTATAGGCGGAGAAAAGCCCTCCCGGAAACCCCTATAGAAAGTGATGTTTATATAAGATTATTTTAATATATATGATTTTGATGCTTTTACAGGCCTTCTCAACTTATATTTATTGTATTGTTTTTTAATTAAATTTTTTAAAAAAAAAATATTACACACATCTATTTTAGGGAATTAAATATATGAGTTATCCAATATGTTAGAAATTATCGAAATAATTTTGTATAATATCTTAAATTATTTTAATCCAATATAAATGATCTAACCCCAAATTAAATATCTCTCAATACTGCAAGTATAGGATCAATAATCATTAAATAAAGTATAATTATGTACCAGATAAAGATTTTTATCTTGAAGTAAAAGTGAATTAAAGGTGTTATTAATTATATTGAATAACAGATAACAATAAGTGCTCTTAAAACGCTATATCATATCAGTGTCTCACTTAGTTTTCTCTTATTAAAACCTACATGATAATATTTTATTACGATTAATAAGTAATAATCATAATATATACTAGTATCATTAGTAATACCAATAAGGTTTTTAATTATATATGATAATAATAATATAAGATACAACACAAAAAAAAAAATTCAATAAAAACAATTATAACTGTGAGAGTTAATTTTACTATATGCAATAAATATGGAAAACAGCTGATTGATTATTGACATGCAAGACTTACCAACTTTTAAATATTTTTAAATGTAATATTAAAAGATTAATTTATATGTACTAAATGAATATGAAAATAAATATTAAAATATATATAATATTTAACTACTTATTAAATATATCTAGTGTTGTAGAACTCCGAAGCGTTATTCCTAATTAGATATCTTACATCTTGTGACATTTTAATGCTAATAGAGACGTAATAGACGATAAAAATGAATAGACCAGATGATGATTAAAAATTTACTCATTTGACAAATTGCACTTATTTGTGTCGAACTATTTACATATTGACCTTCATTTGTTAACAGATTTTTCTCTAACATTTTATATATTTAATTAATTCTTTATAATTAATAAATTAATAGCTAGACTACATTAATAATTAAGATTATTTACTACTTTTATCTACAATATATATATTAATTATTTACTGGTAAATGAATGCAAGGGACACAAAAAAGTCTTCATAACTTTTTTCACTCTTATTTCTCGGAATTTTTATTACGTTAATTAATTATTCTTTCGTAAATATTAATTTTAAATAATACAATATAAATATTAATTTTAAAACGATTAATAATAATGTAATATATTATATATATATATATATATATATATATATATATGTGTACACTGATAATACTATCTCAAAGACTCCAGACAATTAACGACATATTTATATATAGTATAATAATATATATACTATAACTAACACCTTTATTTAATTCTTTTAGCAAAATATACAATATATCATATTTTAACCATCAAATTATGGAACAGCTTCTTTTAAATATACTATATAATATATACGTCTTTCGAACTCAATAAATTCAGTGAGAAAATATAGTTAGCTCTTCACCAAAACTATATAATTGTTTATTATGCTCAGACTCTAAATCTCACTATTACGTATACCATTATCACTCAAATTTATCTATATTTTATCTATATAAAGAAGTCAAAATATATATATAATATATATCTGCTGACTTTTTGATTGTGAAAAAAGCGGCTTATAATTCCACATGTAGAAAACAATCAAATTTTAATCTCAACTAATGAATTATCATTAATTAGAAAGAAGAGGTATAAACATGCCCAGGGTGTGTATTTTTGGGTTTCAGATCTATGAAATGTTTAGAAGAAAGTGAAAGAAAAAACTAGAAATACAAAATATAAGCAAGAAGCACTACCTATTCTGATTCATTTATATCAGTATTTAGTTATCTAGCTAATGATGGCTTCGAATTTCAATATTCCTTTTCGCGTTTTCATCTCACCTATTATATACAAAATCTCTGATCTTTAGAACCAGAATAAAAAATTTGTGCAAAATAATATCTTTCGTATTCTCACAAAAGAAAGTGACATTTAAAATTATTAATTATTAAACTATAATGGGTTATGCTTTCAACAAATTTTGGTACCTATTATTTATTGTTTCTCAGTATATATATATATACTGTGTTAAAGAAATAACTTATTTTTTGAGTAGTATATAGTATAATATGATTACCATTAGTTTTTACTCTAATATAACTTTACTCTAATTAATAAAGTTATCTTTTTAAAATTTTCGTTTTCTAATTAATAAATCTTTATATATATATACGTTCTTACTGAAATATTTATTATTAAGTTAAATTATTAATGTTATGTATAATTTACTTACAAAGTAATTATATTTTACAGAATCAATATTATTAAGGTCACCATTTTTCTAAGGAGTAATTTGGCAGAATCATTGCTTTAAAGATTCACATATTCCCTATATAAGTTTACTTATATATACTTAGATATATAAATTAAATATATTATATGCTATTTTTATTAATAGTTTAATACTAAATATTTGAAGGGAAACAAGATTTAATAAAATAATTAGCAAAAATCTTTTTCGTTTCACTTAGATATGTAGAAAAATGATTTAAAAAGGTGTTTCTAAAACTAACTTTTGAAAATAAAATTTTATCTCCTTAAATAAATTATTATTTTATAATTTATTATTATTAAATTATTTTAAGATTTCTTTTTTATTATTGTTTATTTTTTTATTTATTCTATATTTATTATTTTTTTTATTATTTATATTAATTATTATTGAAATTTATTTATGGAAATTTTATATTTTTATTTGTCAATATAATTAGCTCATGTTTATTTATTTTTTATAATATATTATTATTTCTGTTTGAATTTTCTATTTACAATATAGAACAATAAAATGGGGAATTTTTTTTTCCTCTTTCTCTCTCTCTCCCTCCCAAATATATATATATATTATATATATATTATATATATAATAGATATATATATTTATATATATATATATATTATATATTATATACTATACGGTATCTAAGATATATAACTTACATTTATATAGGTGTGATTTTTTTGTTGTTTTTTTTTTTTTATAAAAGTTCCTGGTAAAAATTTAACATTCGTAGCAACTTGACCGGAGGGGAAAAACTTACTAGGAATTTCTACTAGGGATCCGAACTAGGATTCGAACCCGCGACCTTGCGATGCGACTCCGTCTCGCTCTTACGTGAACACACGGTATATATATATATATATATTACTATTATACTTATATATTATATATATATATATTATATATATATATGATATTATTATATATATATATATAATTTTTTTAATTTTGAAAAGATAATATATTATATAATTTATATATATCATATATATATTATATATATATATATATACTATATATATATATATATATATAATAATATTTATATATATATAGATATATATAATATATTAATAACTATTTGATAAGTTCCCACATAAGGCTGTAATGAAAGAAGTTACTTCAAATAGTCGTATAAAGGTGGACAGTCGGATACATTTTTTTTTTATTTATTTAAGTTTAGTAACAACCACTCACCGGGCAGAGCCTTACTCTAGTCAGTTACTCTTGGTAGTTAGTATGGGTACTTGGATACGGATTTATTGATTGTATGACCCTGTTCGGTAATTTGTGTGGTTGGATGTACACGTAATAGGTTGAGAGTTGTATGAGTTTGCATATGGTGTAAAGACTCAATGTATATAGCTGGGTTAGCATCAATTATAGTATATACGTTTGTCGTCATACTGGCACCAGGCGGATGGGTAGTCCCAATTAGACGATAATATTACGCAGTATGAGAACAGTTACGTAGGGATGCTTTAAGTGTCTTTTGAGTGGAAAAGTGAGATTAAATTCAGCAGAGCATTATGGGAACATATGAAGATGGCCCACTTGCTTGGAGACTGTACGAGTAGGTATTAGTTTTCTCTCTTATAGAGTTGGTCATCGTAGTTTGCTGGTTGCATAGTCGACAATTGATGAGGCCGACTATTGGATTATTGTTGACGGAGTTTCTTTGAGCTATTATTTGCACTATAACTGGTGACTACATTTTGTAGTGTTTATATTCAATGATATATTATAAATTGTACCTTGATAGTTGTTATATATGTGGCTGTTATCGTTACTGTTGTGCGGTATTGTAACGAGTGATTTACGGCCGTCGTACTGGCATTACTATTTTCCATTTTCTCAGCTATAGGGTCGTTCGTTTATGATTTTGAAGGTCTGAGAATCAAGTTATTGTGCGATTAAGACATGATAAGTTATTCAGTGCTCTATGAGTCACGACGCGCGATGATTCTAGTATGGCTGGCTCAGAAGATGGTCGTGTGAGAAGTGTCTGTTCGCTTGATTCATTATGAGTTTAGAGGTAAGTAGTGCTGTGTTGTAATGATACGTACTGATAAAGGTTTGATGTATCCGACGTGATGCCTCAGTCTACCTGGGTAGATATTTGAGTAGTTATGCCAGTGTATTATTATAAATGGATTGTGTTAGACATGTATTGATTTATAAGTAGAATCTGGGGATCTATAGCATCTAGACGATAGTCTGATATATGGTGTAAGCTTATATAGTTTTCGAGCGGTATTTTGGTGAGCGCTGTGAGGTCGTTCATATGATGTTTTGTTTTGATTTGCCCTCTTGATCGAGTTATGTTAATTTTGCTTGTCAGTAGTAGTTGTTCTATATCTGGTTATGGTAAGTTTGATTTCTCGATGTACTTGTACTGTCTTGTAGGGCTGTCCGAATATATAGTTCTAATGTTGAGTTCGGCTGTTTAGAGCGGTACTCCCAGAGGTGTCATATGCAATATAGTATATCCTATCGTAGTAACCTGACTGTTCGAGATATATGCCGTATTAGAGTTGCTATAGTCTACTTGTGTCGGTACGATCGTAGAATGCGTTGATCTATTCCGCCTTTTGGCGAGTATCTTGATTACTCAATGCGGTGAGCTATCGGTATAGTATTAAATCTCCTATGAAAAGAGTGATTTGTTCTTATTGAATATTAATTGGTATATCTGTTTCGATTGGATGGATGCTAGTGTTGTTTGGAGTTTGTAGATATTATTGCACATTAATGTGTTGTTGAGTCATAGCGATCTGTATATTTGGCTGCTGATTCATCTAGAGATATACATGTGTGTTAGTCTAGTAGTCTTGTATTTTCAGAAAGAGTCGTCTTCTTGGCTTTGAGTTGTGTGTAGTTGGAATTTGGACAGAGATTGGTGTGTGTCTTAGGTTAGGAGTCTATAGTTTTGTGCTGCGAGGTAATGTGCTAATTATAGCAGTAGATCTGTACGCTAGATGATGTATTTTATAACCCCTAGTTTTGCCGGCATGAGGCTAGACATCGCTTTGTGTATTTTGTTTTGTGACCGATTTTGTATGTGACATTCATGGCGGCGCACCTGGTAGTATATGTTCGCCGTTCGTGTTTTATCATTTCGGTACGGCTATCTTGCGTTTACCTCCATTAGTGATGTTGTATGTTATACTTGTATAGATTTTTTGACTAGCGTTATGTGTAGAACTGTGTGGTGAGATAGAGTGTGTTGCTGTTGCTGCATGGACAGTTTGATAAATTTTTTATGATGAAGTGATAGGTGGTTGAGATGGTGTGAATAGAACGATATAGTCTGTCCCCGATGTAGTGGGATACTTCTATTATGAGCCTTTGTCCTTGAGTGCCGATTGAGGCTGTAGAATATGATTATGATGGGACTATATGTTCTAGCGTTTGCAGGGTACGTGCGACTTAGCGAGAGATAATCAGAGAGATTATGTGTAAGTATTGTCCTCACTCTCGACGAGGTGAGATATATACGTATAGTGTGGCACTGTTTCCTGTGTGGGCGTAGATTCATGGTTATACTAAATTACTATGCGTTTGTTGTGCGCGGTCCTAGAGCATGTGTAAGACTGCATGTGGGATGATAGCTATCATGATGTTTAGAGATTTAGAGAGTTATGTGAGATTGAAATGGATGTAGAATGCCAGCGAAGGAGTAGAAATTACGGAGTAGTCGTATAGCATGTGTTAGCGTTATTTTTACGGAAACTGTGACTATAGATATGTAGGATGCTGTGATAATAAATAAGCTCATACTATTCTGGTTAGAACAGTATAGATCGCTGGGATTAATCATTATCGGTGTCTTATGTGAATATGAGGTAGCGTAGTAGTAGATTATCGCCGGGTGATACTCCAGGTGGGGAATAGCGGTCAAAATTGAACTCCTGTACTAGTTTGGTAGTGATATGAAATATGTGATGGTGGTATCTATCTTTTAGTTTATAGTGTAAGAATTTCCAACAGTGTCATACTGTACACGTTAGAATCAATGTTGATATATGTGATGAATGATTTATTTGAAGCTACGAGAATATAGTTATATTTCTGCCATATTTATGTCGTAGTTATATATGGGTCTTATTATTGTGAAAACCGTATACATATACATGTTATAATTTGTATTTACTCTTTTAAGAATGATTATGAGTTATCGATTGTGTGATATTAATGTTGTTAGATAGGGTGCAATGTCAACTCGTTATAGTGGCTGCTCCGATAATATGATGTCTTTTAGCCGATGCGACAATTCGTGGTAATTGATTCAGAATTTATACGATTATGTTTATGATTGTGTGAGTTTGGATATAAAGATGGGAGAGTTGGCCTTAGTTAGGAACGTGATTTCCTCGTATAGGTGGATGAGTTTTGTCAGTTATGTCTTAGAACTGACATTTTTATTAGTGGTGACGATATGTCGTGCTGTTTGCTCGTCATTGGATTTTTGGTTCTATGTATAGCTCTCAGGTCTAGTCGGCGTTGTATTGGAAGTGTCGAGGCTATGCTAAGAGTTCTCATAGTATATCTCACTTATTATCACTTATGTGATATCTCAGATACGTTATTTCTGTATATTAGAGATTCGTTAGTATTGTATTGAATGATTTTTGAATATGTACTTTAACGTTAATTCTGAGATATCAATTAGTAGACGTGAATTAATTGGACCTTTGAGTAAGGCATTGATCTGATATTATTTAGACTGGTGTTTAGATGTTTAGATTATGTAGGGTATTGATTGTAGGTATCGTTATTTGTCAAATTATTAGTGACTTATGGTGTATACGTGAGTTACTAAGTGGATGGTTGTCATACTCGCGACTCATCCTCTGTTTGTGAATGTAATAATCTATCGTGATCTTAAGCTGGAGTATGCTAGTCTTATTATTCTTCTGAGGTGAATTTGGCATTAAATATTGCATCGTGCGTATCACGAACGCATAATTCTCATCTACACTGTGTATATGAGCGTTGCAGATGTTACTAGATTTTTTCTATAGAGATCACTCTTATGGGTATTCGTTTGAGTTTCCGTTTTAGTAAGATGGATTGAGAAAGATTTTATTAATAGTTGCTGGTTATAAAGTTACGTTTGCAGTTATCTGTTGGTGTATTATACATGCTGAATGTGAACCTATTATAGGACTAAACTTGTGTAGTTCGCTAATGATAGGTGTTCTCTCTCTATTCGCTATGTCGTCTATTCTACCATGACCCTCTTAAATTATCTACTTAGTTATCAGCTGTCTGACGAGGCGTCTTTACATGGTGATTTATGATATTGTGTACTATGTTATAATTATTTATGTATGATATGATTGATCAGTAATGGTTTAACGATATCGACAGGCGTATACATGATTATGATTTAGAGAATGTAATTACTTGTATATATGATGTACGATCTTTAATGAATTTCTGATGTTATGTTTCGACAATCTTTAGAGTCTTAGGATAGTAGTTATATGATGTTAACTTTGATGTATTTGGATTACTGATCCTATATTGCTTGGATATCAGGTTATATACTCCCGATTACCCATGTAATTATAGAGTAATAATGTTAGTTCTCAGAGTATATTGCTTCTTGATGGTACTGCTCAAGGTATTTCTCAATGTATAGTAGCAGTGCAGGTAGTTGAGCTGATGTGAATCTCTGAGGCCCTAAGTAGTTTGATCCCAAATATTATCTGTCATTAGCTCCTTAATGACGGGTGAATTACAAAGGTGCCAGCTCAGTAATAAAAAAACGCTACATATATATAGTGAGTACAGAGTAATATAATGAAGCTGTTAGGTAGTAGAGATAAGATTATGAAATTAGATTATGATTATAAAGATTGTGGTTAACAGATATATACCAAATAGGATGATGCATCGAAATGGATATAATTTAAGTACCATTATATATATATGTTATTATTTTATATTATATATTTATATAAATTTTATAAATATTATAAATATATATATATAATTAATTTGTAGCTATTATTTATATAGATATTATATTATTTTTATATTTATATTTTATATATTTTATGTATTATATATATATATATATATTTATATTATTGTATATATATATATATATATATTATATATTAATATAATGGATTATATGTTAATATATTTATAGGGCAACAGGGCTTTTATTTATATTGATTTGATAACATATATATAGTAGTGGGCAAGTGTATGTCTTAGATTTCAATAAGATAATGGAAACCACAGAAGTAAAATAGTTCATTAATATATAAGTGGTTTCGTAGTAATAGATGAAAAACAGGTTATGTTGTTGTAAAATCTATAATATATAAAATATAGTGCAATAAAAAATAATTTAACATGTTAAAATTAATAGTGTATATATATATATATAAAGATATATATATTTATAATATATATTAATATATTATATATTATATATATATATATATATAATAATATAATATAATATATATATATATATATATATATATTAATATATATATATATATATATATATATAATAATAATTTTATATAATATATATAGTTTAGTTAGGTTGTCCCCACAGGTAGATTCTAGAATGACTTATCTTTAGGGTATGTAAAACAACTATTTTTCAGAACTTACATTAATAATATAATTAAGTGATTTAGACTCAATGGATCATTTAAATATGCTAAGAGGTTATCTAAAGTGTTAATTTGCTAGACGCAGGTGTTGATTACTAAAAATTAGTAAGTGCACCAATCCTAACATGGTAATAATGGTAATAAAAGTTGACTAAAAGGCTTCAATAGTATAACGTGGCAAAATCTCTTGAAGAAGTTTTGTCAAAAATCAAAATAGATCACCTTTAGATTGAAATTTTGACTAATAAGTGAATAATAAATAAATAGATAATGATGGATGTATAATCCGATATAATAAATAAATAATTAGATGTATTTCATATTGTAATTTTAATTATATATGTAAAAATTTAATTAGTAATTGGTTATATCATCCATAATGAAGTTCTCAAATAATAAAAAGATTTTTAATATTGACATCTAATATTAATGATAATAATATGTAATGAATAACAACTTGGCATCATTTCAGGTCACCAATTAATCAAATAATAACTCGTGGACCAAATAGATCTCACACTCATACACTCACTCACACAATTAATTAAATTTATTAAAAATATAGCATTAATATAATAATAAATAAATAATAGATTTAATATATAGTGAAAATTAAATAGATAACTCTAATTCATTAATAATAATAAGTGAATAATATATTGTTTAAATAAGCAAATAATAATATAAAAATGACTACCAAGATTATCATTGCAACTTCGTTACTCAAAGTTAAAGTCATTGACGAATTACTCGATAAAATCGTTGCTACCGGCGTGGCATTATCTGGGGGAACATTTTGCATTGGTTCCCGTCGCGCGGCAAAAATATTGTTGTTATTTTACAGAAGCACAAAGAAGTAATACTATAGTGTAAACTTATATATATATATATATATATAATTAAGACTTAATGTTATAGGCTACTAATAATAGAGTATTCTTAGCTCTACCAAGTTTGGGAGTATTACTACCCTTATTTAAAGAAAGGTAACTAGTTATATATGCTATAGAGTGATGAGTGCATATATATAAGTAGAGAGTACAAAACAAGTAGTGATTTCTGGGTATATATATATTAGTTTTAGATATATAATAGGTAAGAGCTATGAGTATAGAGGAGTGAATATACTGAAGGTGACTAACAGTTAGGAATATGATTATTATTCTCTCAGTGTAGAAGGGCTAGATATTCTACAGATCAGGGACCAATAGATAATACAATTCTTTACAATTTATATTTTTATATATCTATTCGCACAGAGTCTACGCCAACGCAGACCAATAAAAAGATAAATTAATACGCTGATGCACAACAGGACACTACGCCACCGCACACCAGAGACCAAACAAACTAAAACATAACAACACCCAAAATCACATAGCTCCCTGACCCCAAATAACAACTCACCAAACGTTAAAAAACAAGCACAACCTCCTAACCACAAATAATAATACGTATACTTACGAGGACACAACCTACAGCCCATAATATGCACAGGACCACACTATACCCGACCCGCCTATACAACCATACAGCGCTACCTAATTACCCCAAAGCAAGGCTCACATATAGGCGATACACAATAAACCCTCACCACTCACACAACTTCACTCATCACACCCGATCAGATCGTCATTAATGATCATACACCCAACCGCGCGTGGTGATATATATATACTATAACAATAGAAATATTATAAGAGAAAAGTAAAGTTACATGTCATCTCATATTTAATAGTATAAGAATAGAGCATTGTCTCTTTCAGCAAAAAAGATAAGCTGTTAAAATTTGGCAATAGAATTGTTATTGTCATCAGACTAATATATGGTCACACAGGTAGTATAATAGGGTATGATTGTATATAGTGATTATAGTTACTATACTACCTATTTATATAATTATGCTTAATATTTATATATATAATTTATATATTATCAACTCATATATATTAATATATATATTAATATATATATATATATATATATATATATTTAATATTTATTAATATATACCAGCTTTGTTTAAAATGATAACTATTTGTAATTTAATTTTAATATATATATATATATATATTAAAATTAAAGGATCGTTCTCTATACTATATTAATAGTATTTATAATTTATATTATTTTATACTATTTATATATAATATGTCGGAATAGGGTGAAACCTAGAGGGTAATCTCATAATGTATGACGTAATGGACTTTATATGTCTATTGAGGGAAATATGTACCACGCCTCTGACATACTGTATTATATATGATTAATATATTATATATATATTATAATTTATATATATTAAATATATTATAATATAATATTAGATATATATATATTATATTATATTTATTATATTATATATATATATTATATATATATATATATAATTTATTTATATTTAATATAATTTATAATTATTATATTTATATTATACTTTTATTTACGCCATATAAATATTATTTTTTTTAAATAATTATTCATTTGTGATTCTATATATATATATATTATAATATTAATTATACTAGTAATTTGATATTATAATATAATTATATTATTAAATAGATAGATACTATATCATAGGAGTGACTAAGGTATATATAAGTCTAGCTAAATTATAACCTCTTAATATATTAGCCTATTTTACTACTTTTTCATGCTTAGCAAGGATTCTCCTGGTATTAATCCACCTAAGCATTGAGAAATCATAATGTTCATAGTATCTAGGAAACAAGATCTGGAGAGGCACTATAAATAGCCTGAGGGTAAGTAGATAACGGATTTTCAAGGGTACTATAATGGAAGAGATGCTAGTTCCCCACTGAAATGGGCGGATCATTTGCAGGTTACTACAATTAAAACAATATATTTTTTTTTTTTTAACTCTTTGCATTTTTGTTGTTATAATTATTTATTTATATTTCTGTTGCATTTTTTGGTTTTGACTGTGCACTAGAAAAACCAGATATGTAAATCGCTTCTCTCCTCACTCGGGAGGGTGCTCCTGTGAGGCCTTTTCAAGGAGGGCAGGAAATCAAATCAAGATTTATCGCGTGGAGAAAAAAACACAAACACCGAGAAGAAGATCCTAACTGCAAAATTCCTCTTTGGTATTGAAATCGCGGACGTGTGATTTTGGATTTTAAAAGAAAGGTTTAAAGATTAAAACACAGTTGAGAAAAAAGCAGAAGGAATGGCAAGGAGTTCCACAGAAACTCAGTAAGTTTGGTCTTTGTATTAATAATAATGCATAATTATTTTCATTTCATAATAAAATGTGACCATTATTTTCTCTTTATAATATTGGAATTTTGACTTAATTTTATTATCTTCTTATTGAATTTATCTGTTACATGGAGCAATAACGTTTGAATCTTCTCTTTTTGTTTAATATAACTTTTTGAGTTTTAGAGGCAAATCGCCAACATTGGATTGTCTTGTGTTAATAGCGAAGCGGCCAACTCCCTTTATTCTTGTCGCTTATTTTTACTTTTTTAGTTTTTATTACACGAAGTAGCCATTTATATTAAGAAAAATAGAAGATTAGTAGCTCAGCTCATAAACATCTTCATCAGTATAGTCGATATGCTCTATTAGAAGGGTCTTAAATGCGAGTATTGAAAAGATATATATGAGGGTACTATACAGTATTTATAATTTATATTATAAGGTTATATCTTATTTCTATTTACACCGTTTATATAAAGACTACTCAACACTCTTAATATCACTATAAAATAGTATAATAGGTCGGAGAGCCAGAGCTCCTACTCACACAGCATGTGGAACTAAGACTCCAAGCTAATAAGGTGTATGTGACGATTATTATATATATAGTGCAGCTACAAACCTTACTGGTAAATATAATATAAGTAAGCTGGCAGATACTAAAGTAAAAAATAAATTCACTACGCCATAACCTGATAACTACGATACTCCCAAGCTATTTTTTTTTAAGTAATTAGGCCATACTTACATAAAATACAAAACACTACTCTAAAACAGCCCCTACAACTCAACCACTCATCCACCATCTACGTAGACTAATATCACGACGGAACCAACAAATTCACCTCACCCTAACGAACAATAGACAACTTTATTATATTATTTGTTTTATAATGTCTCCGTTACCAATAGAATATGTTTTATATTAATTTTATCACAGCGTGAGTACGTTTAGATATACTCTCAATACGTTTCGTAAAAAAATAAGGAATAGTGATTTTAGTGAGATAGTGTCAGTTTTATGATATATATAGAGGGATAGATGTAAGATAATAGTTTGTAATAGTTATTTATCTAAATAAAGACGTATATTTGATTATTCACATATAATATAGTTTTAGTTATACTGATTTTGGTATACTATATATACTATACCAAAATGTTATTATAGGGAAATCCAATCCAGTAATATAGTCGTATTTTTATAAATAGGCTAATATATTATATAATATAATGTAAATAGTGATATATCGGAAAGATGAATAGTGAACTGAATTCGAAGAGAGTACTTTGCACTAAACTATAGAAACCGACTGCGAACCTACATATATAAAGATGGGGAGCAGTATTTATTTTATTGGTACACCTTAAAGTTGGGTTTATATGAGCCATTCAGCATTGTGCAACAGTGACTTTGTAATAAACCTGTCTCGATGCGGGCTTCATAGAAAGAGGTTTTGGGAACAGAGGGTTTCCTTTTAGCACAATGTTAGAAGATTTCGCAGTCAAAGACTGAGGAGGTCGTGATGGAAAATAAGAATAAAGTTGGAGAGGATATAAACAACCTTAGAGACCTTATGTGCTTCATAGCTTGGCTAAGGGTAAGGGTTCGAAAAACAACTATCCACAATTAACAGGAAAGGAGGAAGAAGTCGACTCTCCTCATTATATCAAACGTAGTATTGCTGATAATGGATTAACGCAATGATGATAGATAAAGTAATACTGACTTGATCTCAGGAGTAAAGCTATAAAGAGAGGAGTGCAGAAAAATATCCTCCCTATTGGGAAGAGATAGCAGACTCAACATAGAAGAGGTAGTACGCATATGGCCCCGATTAAAGAAATATACTCAAATCGCCAGTGTGATAAAAGCTTGCAAATTGAGCAGTTGTCAAGGCGCACCACCCAGAGAAGTCTCCCCGTAGGATCACTCTGGTAGAGAGAGCCGGGTCAGCGGCAGAGTTTAATAATTCAGTTAGGAGTGTCTAGAAAGGACACGGATAGCTCTAGGTCTACCCTTACGCCTCTTTTGTGAGGACCACTCGAGGGAAGACTCAGGTTTTTACAAAGGCATGGTATACTTGGTGAGTAGTGGCTGATATATCCTTTTATAGCTTATTCGAAGAAGTGTTAATATAGGACTGCCGTTCCGAAGAATGATCCAAGGAAATTGGAGGGCAGCAGTTAAGAGACGTTTCAAAGATTTTAATTAGAATACAACAATGTTTGAGAGCTCATAGGACGGTTGATTAATCAATCTCAGTTGGATTTCCCAGATCTTAAAGAGGATCAGAGGTCGCGGGCTTACGGGACCTTCCATATATACCCCCACTTAGGGATGCGCAATTGACAAATCTTGTATCATAACCTATTACTGTATAATTATATATATTAGCGTCGCTTACCAGCCTAATATGATGAGAATCAATATAATAATACTGTATATTGATATTACTTAAGTATTAAGCATATGATGAGATTATAGTATATATAATGTAGTTGAACTATTATATGAAGGTACAGTACGGCCCAGTACTTACTATAGGTGTAGATATGACACACTTCCTCAAATAACTAACTTAGGGGGAGGTGATAATTGCCAATTTACGCAGTAATGTCCACATTATCAGTCATTCTACGTTATGTAATATGTTCATTATTAAGTATCTATCTAAGAATCCATGCATTTATCTATTAACCATACCAATACTAGATCGACATGCACGATATATTACGGGTAATATAATAAGTGATAGGCATAGCAGAATACTCATGAATATAGGTAAAAGAGCAGGTATAATAGAGGAGATAGGTGTAATGCTAAATACTCTCAGGGTAATCTATTCATAAGACATTATCCATACCCGATGCCCCAGCCTCACGCTAGGTACGTGTATAAATTATAGGAGCTCGCAGTGAAACAAGGCAATAGGCTAGAATATATGATAGATAATAGTACCTTTTTTTACTCAAGTTGATATATTTGGAGATAGTTAGCTCACAGATATACTAATTCGTGAATCAAAGCTAGATAAATTAAGTATACTGAATTTAAGAGTTGAGAATTTACAAAAGTATACTTATAAGATTAGTTTTTGTGACAATATATATAATATAGATATAGAAAAAGATATATAATTTTTGTATAATTTAATAAGAACCATCAAAAAAAATAACTGAATATGCTGCAGCGGGAGGATAGGAGGGCTAAAAAGACTAGTTAAACAATGTATGGAAATAACAAATTTATTAAGATTACCTGCCAACTCTTCATTACCAACTAGAGGAATGTCCCCAAAGCTCCTGCAGCCTGCACAAGAAAAAAACATAAACTCGTGAATGAGTTTAATCCATATGTGACGTATACCGTGAATATAGGCTAATGTCTCTCTCCTTGAATATGAGTGAGTCATATATAGATAGAATACATTCCCTTCTTAACGATTTTATTTTCTTGGCATATTTTGTTAGCAATAATGATTTGGAATTTATTTGTCATTAAATGATAACTACCTAGCTTACATTACTCACTTATACGTACTCGTATATTAGATTATAACAAGACCTCTATACCTTATTATCAGCAGTGAAAGCGAATTAGTTCATTCACGCCGAGTTTATTTATATAGCAAAGATTCACTCTCTAAGATTATAAAGTTTAGCAAATGTAATACTATTTTAAAACCGCAACGCCCCCCATATTAGCCCGAATTTTATATTAAGTGCACAGAAAGTTACGTTTGTGTTGGGCATTTGTTGGTAGTCTTTTCTGTGAGTAAAAAAGTTTATTGAAATTAAGAAGCACAAGATTGTGAGTTCTCAGAGTTACGTATTTAGGTGAGGTAGAAAAATTGGTTATATATATATATATATATTATATATATATATATATATTAATATTTATATATCGAGATAAGGTATATAAGTTAGTGTGAGTGTTAGAAAATCAATAATTTATAGTATAGCTGTATATCAAGAATTATAGTAGTATATATAAGGTACGATCTATAAGGTTAATTATTTATGATGTAGGTCTTATAAGTATTAGACTGTTTCCTAGAATCGTTTTATACAGTAATATTACTGAATGTGTTTGGCCTCCTCCTCCATATCTATACTGCTGAATCTCTAAATAGATATATGATAAGGGAGCCCAACCACTCAGATGTGAACTGTGATACGTTGAACATCTCTTATATATATACTTCTAAAATATGGTAATAATATCTCAGCATTTTAGTATAATTGGTAGAAGAAGTAACAGTATATCGTAATCTCATATATATTATTAGAATAGATATATTATAGATATGTAAGTATATTATCAATAATATTACGGAGTGGGAATATAGAAGAAAATTTCTATAATTCGTGTGTATAATATAATTCGTACCAAATCGGATAGTAAGTACATTTTCAAGTACAGAAAATGTAATAATTTCACGAAAATTGGAGTAAACATGTCTTCTTATGCCTCTCTCTCGAGCTAGAGCAAAGAAACATAGACAATTTGATAATATATTTCCCTGGATAGTTCCAGTTTACATCGGGAATGTCTAATGATTTACTTCCTTTAGAGCCATAGAACATCGAACATTAGGAGATTCAAGATTCTCAAGACTTGTATACACAAGCGTGCATTAAGTCCAGGCGGTAATGTTATATATAGGGCAGCGAGACCTATGCCCACCCATATTATGTTGAAATGATACAGGTAAGAATAGAAAGTTGTCTATTACGTTGAACTACAATATATAAAAGAATATTAGTTCTGAATAGTAGATACAAGTCTCTCGGCCTGACGAATGGTGCGTGCAGACCAAGAATAAAATGTACCGTGTAAAATAAGGAATAGGTAGTATTAGCGCGCTGATAGTGGTGTGTTGTATATTCCACAGATTCCAATCTTTTAGGTGTCTATGGTCTAGGTCTGTTTTTGGGACGTTAGAAGAAAATAAGTGCAGTCATAGAGAACCCTAAGAGGGTCGCCTGCGTCCCACCACTACATCATCTCTGTCCAGTCATTCAAACGGACACCCCACGCAAATAAACACCCACACCTCAGACAATACAGCGAGTTACGGTCCCATCACATAATAGTTAGAGTCCCACTATAGGAGTTGGCGTGTGATGGTTTTACTGTAAAGGAGATCTGTACCACCAGGTCATCGAGTATAATCGTATAAGCGTACACACTAGGGTAAATACACAGATCTCGATACAGATAGGTAATAAAATGTATAAGAAGTGTTAAGTTAAGAAGTTAATACGCAGTATAATTAACGATTATATTGTTTAAAGGAAGACAACGTTCACAAAGAAAATTATATTCTCACATATATAAAATGATATCATAGAATAATAGGATACTACTAAGTCACCCGCGACGGCGATCTAAATATATAGGGTCACACAGATATATTATATCATTATTTTTAGAAAGTTTAAAAGAATCCACGTAGACATGACATACGACCCACTCGCAACAGAGTCAATTATACAACTTTTTCTAAGAAGATCGTAAAAATGCTTGAATAAAGACACCGGTATGCGACATTTAATAGTGGATTCTAAATGTATAATATATATTTATTTACTCAAATCGTATTGTACATTCTATATTAAATTAAAAAATTTTGACTATAAAATAGTTGATTAAAACACCTGAAATTTGAAATCACTCTTTTAATCTAATAAAATTTGGTTTATCAGTCGAAAGGAGGAGTGCATGGTATGTCTATAAGGAATTTTGATCCGTGATTGATAGGGTTGAATTTATGGAGAGTAAGATGAAATGAGAGGAGATGAAGTGTGCCAGTACGTGAGAAACCTGCTATGAACGGCGTGATTAATCGAGTACAATAATTTTCGGAGTTTTTAGATGGTAAACAACTAAATACTACATATGATATTAAAGAATTACCGATGCATTTAAAACAAAATAAAACATCACTCAAAATAGCACAGAATTAAAAACGGAAGGAGGGACAGGCTAGGCACACAGAGAGCAAGCGACGAACACAACCTTTCACTTTGAAAAACTAACTATAATATATATATGAATTATTATATATATATATATTATATATAATATAGAGAGAGATGAAGAGGAATAATATATACTAGAGGACGATATAGCTGCTGAAGAATACCATAAGTCAAAGGATTAATATAATGGATTTCTTGGATTCAAATGAAATACACTCTGCTCACTATATATACTATAACTGGTTCTGAAAAATATTAATTCAACGTGAAAACAGATTATGCCAATTTCGTATATTATATATATATATATTATGAATGATTAATTTTACATATATACATATATGTAACAATGATTATATTCTTTGAATAAAAAATATCTTTATTTTAATCAACTCAATTTTTACAATCAGATCTACAGGTTATTATGTTATTGAATGTTCACAATGTTACTGTACAAGCAAGAGTATATAGTTGACTAAAAATACACATAAATAGAGCTGGTAAATAGGAATATAAATTAATTCTATTTTATTGATGGTTGAGTGAGATATAATTTTATATAACACCGTTATAATCTCTTTCAATATATAGTAAATATAAACCCCTATGCAGTTCTTTAGAAATTATGTCACAAAGAGCTCGCCAGTGAAGTCATAGCTGAGATCACATTGTTAAGAAATAGAATTATATAGACGATCCTACTGTCACAACACCTTAATATATATGTATATAGTATTTATATGGGAAGTTATAAGTATATGACCTCCCAATTAATAGTAGGAATATACGTAAACTTTAAAAACCAATTTCACATATCAGTAATATGATAACCGATTTTTAAAGTAGAGTTCTAGATTTTTGTAAACGAAAGGATTCAATATCTATGGAATATTCAATATTATACTCAATAGTTACCCCTCCTTCTCACAGAAAAGGCTATATTCTAAAAAATTAATTAATCTCTCTATCTATCCTATATCTCCTATCTACAATATCACTCACTCTATCTAATTACTTACTATCTTATTTATATTATTATACCCTACCTATACATATATTCTTACCTCTCTATGCTATTCACTAATACCCACTTCTCTTCGTCCTCATCTCGTTTCGTCTCAAACCAGCTCCTCTTTATCTCTCTCTATATATTCTCTACCTGCTTTTCGTTACCTTTTGACAAATGTTTCATCAATCTCTCTATAGTTCACTCTTTTTCTTCGGGTCATTCTTTATTCTCCTACGATGCATGCTCTTTCTTTATCGCGTAACTACTACTTTCTTGCTACCCTATACATCCAAATCTTGCATCATCTCTTCTGCTCTTAAAATAAATAATCCAGTGCCACGCTAAAATAGAATTTTTTTTAGTGTATCTCATAGTATAATGTGTAAAACACAAAACGCACCCCACGAAAATAGAAAAGCTCTAAAATACACGATTTCTCATCATCTTTTTCCCATATAATCTATTTATACAATTGTTACAATAACATTGCTCCCAAATAAGTATTTATTTACGTTTTCTTTTGCAATATAAGAAATTCGATTCCACCGGGAGAGTCGCAGAGACCCCGACTCCTGCATCTTTTCGCTAAGAAGTCTTACCTCACCTGGGAACTTAAGATCTTCTTCAGTGTTCACGATTCTCACCATTGAGTTAAAATTACTCAACAATTTCCCATGGGGGAAATTAGTTTTCCTAAATTAAAATAATCACGCGAGAATCTAAAAATTTTAATGTTTTTTCTCTAATTTTAAACTAAAGCGTATGATTCCACTCCAATAAATAAGTTTCCGCGATACAGTTAGCCTCGTCTCTCCCCCTAATGTATGTTCAAATGAAGTGTGTGTCCATTGGTCAAAGTTGCTCGGTGTTCATCTGTCAGGCCTCCCGGTGGACGTCTTGACGCGCGGCGACCTTCCCCTGTTGTCCAATCACGTTCCTATCATCTAACTCGTGTTGCCTCCCCCCTGGTACGGCTCGCTTTCCCATGGGAGCCCGGCCTAAGATGGGGAGAAATAAAAAAAAAATTCCATAAAAGTATTTCCTATAGAATAAATTGCAAAAAAAAAAAGTGAATAACTCTTTTCAAAGAATATTCAATTTACTTGTGAGGTTGGTCATCCCTATGAAACTTTAAATTCTATACATATAGCCTACAGTTCTTTTTCCGCAAAATTTACTCAAATTTCGATTTTACATGTTGTTAATTATGCTAACTGTACCTTAAAACCTTATAATTAGCCTGTCTCTCGTCTTCTCGTCATCATCATCTCTTCTCTCCCTCGCTCTCATCATCTACCTTCTCTCTCTCTTCTCTTCTACTCCTCTCTCTATCTCTATATCTCTCTCTCTCTCTCTCATTACCTTCTCTCTCTTCTCTCTCTCTCTCTTCTCTTCTATCTCTCTCTCTCTTGTCTCTCTTCTGTCTATGACATATCATATATATATATATATTAATCATATATATATATATAATATATATATATATACTTATATATATATATATATATATAATATATTAATATATATATTTATATATATATATTATATATATATATTATATAAATATACCTAATATTCATGAAACATGAGGTATTATATATATATATATATTAATATATAATATATATTATATATATATAGTTAATATATAATATTATTATATATATATATTAAATACTTAACAAATAATGTTATTAATGATATTAATGTTAAATTAATATTACACAAACTAGAGAGACATAAATAAAACTAACATTGCATAACAATATAATGAATAATAAAGTAAAAAGTAAAATACAAATAAAACCTTATTTTATATATATATAGGTTTATTGTAAGCCTTTCACACACCTCTCAACAATAAAACTCAGGTAGTAGGGTATAATGATAAAATGTATTCTAAATAATGTTAGGGTGTATCTAAAAATAGGGGTTTTATGGAGTTGATAGAAATATTAGTGACTTTCAAAAAGTTGAACTTGAGTATACCTAATATATTATATATATATTACTAATATATATATATAAATATTCATATTATATATATATTAAATATAATATAATATGTATATATATATAATATATATATTATATATATATATTATAATATATATATATATATTATTATATATAATTATATATTAATATATATATATATATATTATTAATATATATACTCATATTATCATAGAGATGTCAACTTGATTATATTTATCACTACCTTATATATGTAGTGTATTAGGCTATCCTATCCATAACTTTTAAATAGTAAGATTTACCCTACTTTTGTGTACTTATTCATAACAGTACCTATATATCTAAAGTGACTAAAAATACCTTTCACATAACCTATAATAAATATAAATATATATATATGGAGTATGAAGAAAGAATTAGTTAATAATTATTCTTATATTATAATATATATATATATACTTTTACATATTTGATAAACTTGAATAGATTATTTAATTATATATTTTATATACTTTAATCATATAATATTAAAATAATTTAATTGTAATTTTCTTTATATATATAATATTACTTATATAGTATAGTATATATTATGTATTACTGAGCGGAGTGGCGTTCGCTGAAAGACCTGCTGCAGAGGGAGGAGTAAGACAAACATGGCGGGGAGAGGTGAATTTTAGCGCACGCAAGAGTCTCTAATTCAATGAGAATGCACTCGTCCCTGACTATTTATCAAATCCACTCTCCCTCTCACACACATTGCCTCTCATAGAGAGAAAAAAAAGAAAAAAAAAAAAAAAGAAAAAAAAAAAAAAAAAAAAAGAGACTATCTAAGGTGTTCATAGGTCTAGATTGCACTGGACTAGTTTATGTCCAAGCATATAACAGCAAATTTTTTCTCAAAAACTCTTAAAACTTTGAGCGTGAAACGGGGTCCCTCAGGAAGCCATACTATCTCTGTTCCTGTTTAACCTCTTTACAGGGTAACATCCTTTCCTCCAATTCAAATACTTATAATCCTATGCCAGATGGTACTATAACACATAACCATTTACTCAATACCCCTTGATTACACTATCAGCTTCATATCATACTTCAGATCCTTAAATTAAATCCGTCATGGAATCTTGTTATTCTTGCCGCAACAGAAATGTCAGCCTTCTGTTTGAGAAATCCTTACAGCTATTATTCGACCTTAATCACCTTTACAGAGACACAATCAATACATTTGCACTCGATGTCTAAAATTTCCGCTAAAGCTAACTAAATAATCCATATCGGTTCCAGTAAACGGAGAAACCAGGCCAAATACTCGCGGTATAACCTTGGACACAGTGGTCACCTTCTACACCAATCTCATAAAAACAATCCATCAAGACACAGCAAACCCATCTATCCAATTTGAATGTAAAATACGATACTCATATCTTACACAACCACTATTACCTTAGTTCGAGGTCATTATATAGAAAAACTAATCTTAAAAGCACAATAATATTCTCTGCTAATGAAATCTTATCTAATCAACTATGAATCTGAACAGTCTTTTTTCTACCCATCAAAGCGTTCACTTCTTTCCAATTAGTACATAAAATTACAAGGTGGTACGTTTAATAGATACAAAATAATGACCCTTTGTGAACTAATCACTGGGTTAGTCTTGAAAAACCATACTCCCTTATAATTCTCCTGAGACATCTTACTACGAGTTACGTAATAAGATATATTCCCAAAAAACTACTCTACCCATCTCGCATGCGCGTCAATTACATAATATAAGAGTCGGAATAAATAGAGTATACGCACAATTTTCTGCCCACAAGGTTTTACCAAACACTAAAGCCAGAACATATACCCATGCCACAACTACCTACAAGATCACCCTATACTTTACATCGTTTAAAATCTCCTCCCTTGTTCGCTGCCCTATACTAATTCGAACTCCTCCTCCTCTTAACAATACATCTCTGCTGCAGAGAACGATGATTCACGCAGGCGAGCATGACTTTACACACAAGCGACAATTACTCTATCTCACACAAACAACTTCGCCCACCAAATCACCTCATAAATTCCCACCCCCTGAAATATCAACAACACAAAATACACTCCTGGACCAGTTATTTGGTAGGCGAAGGGTGAATCAGCCTCCACTAAATAACCGAACACTTATCCCAACCCCAACTACTACTAACATGCACCCGACCAGGTACTTTGCAATAGTTGTGATTAGCCAAAAAAAGGGTCTTAATATTTATTACAAAAGTAATAGGGGAAGCTGCGTTCACCTTATTATACAAGTGTAAAAAATAAAAAAAAATATCGTAAATGGTGTTGTACAATATAAAAATAATATTGAATGAGTGGTCGCTAGCTCTCCCCAATATTATAAATTTTATAATATAAAAATGAGTCCTATCATAGAATGCCTAAACAAGAAAGATCAATCTCCTTTGATGAATGATATCTTCAGTAACATTCACGAAAAATGACCCTCAAGATATTTTAAAAAGAAGTATAAGTTCAACTTCCTTTTTACTATTATATTTACAAATATATTTAATTAAAGACGTGGAGAAAATCTGATTACACCTCTAAATTCATGATCTAAATTTAATCAAATGACAAAACAAATATCGTTATTTTTTTGTATGATGACCTATCCTACCCTAATGTAACAACGAGCCTCGTCTTATCATAATTTTACAAACGTTAATGCCACCCAGTTAAGTCAATTTGAAGAGTTTTTCCCTTTCAATAACACCACAAATGCAAAACCATAATAATTTTATACCCACAACTGTATCGTTAATACATTAACCATACCAACCCATGATGAGTACTTATCAAGAATCAATACGCCCTGAATAGCCAGATAAAAGGATGAGAAGCAAATTAAGACTGAAAATTAGATCAAGATACAAGTAGATATTTTATTGATATTGGCTGAAGTGAAGTTTCCTGTCAAAATGACTCTACATGGAGATAGGAAGAGAGTGTTGTTATCAAACTCTAAACTTGTATCCCGTCTTCTAATGCAAATTATTATTAAATATTAAAGGAAGTTTGACAAGATGGAAGTCAAACACCAGCAAACGGAG